>JAPYYV010000418.1:0-33177 GCA_030522625.1 Copidosoma aretas
TCATCGTTGTCGTGTCAATTTTAACAGTGTCATAGTCGTCGTTGGTTTCCGAGTTTCAGCGTCGTGATTAATTCTCGTTTCAGAGCGTCGTCGTCGTTTCCGTCGTGAGAGCCGTGCTTCATTTGTTGTGTCCGCTAGAAAATGTAGCGTTTCAGGTAAGTAAATGTTTGTGTTTTTAGTGCGAGGTAATCGGGACGGCTCGGTGCAGTATAAAGGCACATGGGCTGAAATTGCCTCGTCACAATTTGTTTAAAACCATGTCTTGATTTTAGTCAAAAGAACGTTGTTTAGGAATTGAAACTACATCGTTTGTTAAATAAAGCATCCTTACGTGTATACCTATAAATGCAAACATACTTATGTATGCTGAAAAACTATTACTACAGCTTTAATATTACCTATTACCAATTTTTTAGATTCACACATGTATAGAAATATCTACAAATTATAGCTTACTAACCATTTTTTACTCATAACAACGTATATTGTATTCAGATAATCTAGTAATGTCCAATATTTTACTTGCCAGGGGGCAGGATGTAACTATCATTATTAGCGAATTATTTTGGACATTATTTATCCATTAAAACATTAAATTTTTTACTTTGTATAACAATGCTGTTGCATGTTACTTTATTATTGAATTTCGTGTCATTATTAAATGCCAGATTACTGATGACAACGGACCACAAAAAATAATCAGAATGTACCTCGGCTCAGAGTAGGTGTATTGTATGTTTTTTTAACGTTAACAATGACTTTGTAACTTGCTTTCTTTCATTACCTCTAGATTTCCTGATACCTCAAAATTCAGAGTAGACTACGAAATCTAAAATATATTAAACTGTTATGCTGATCAAATCTCATGACACATTGTGTCTAAAATTGAAATCAATAAAGATAGATTATTCTATGTTTTTAAACTAAAATACCTTAAAATCATGTGGCTTTTCAGCCCAACAACTCTGTAAGCCTGAAAAAAATTTAAAAAAGACTGATTTGAGTTTCAATTATTGATTTTTGAATCTTATACACAATTTTTTTTTTTAACGGGATTCCCTGAAAACAGCTATTTTACTTTATAAATTAAAATCTGGCTAACCCATAGCCACATTACTCTATAACTTTGAAACTAACGAGGAAGTGGATTTAAACGCGTACTTATCTTTGATTTATGAAAGTTTTATCGTGATACATGTTTTAACTAGACAATTTTATGATAAACATCTTTTAAATCCCTTAACCATTGAATCTAGTGACGCTATAGGCACATTACCCTATATGCTCAATATGTCTTGAAGAAAAACTTATTTGCGGCTCGATAACAGAACTCAGAAACTTTAAATTTAGAGTATATTTGAACTGTATAAATCTTTTATGACTTATAAACCCTTTTTAGGTTGATTTATCTGTGCCTTGCGACACACGTAAATCAAGTCGTTTGAAGGAAAACAAAGCCTTTTACGTCGATGCCGTTATTTATAGGTATGGCAAAATTTAGATTTGCCAAAAATGGCTACAACAAAAATATTTATCCATCCTAATTTAAAAGTTATAAAGTGACTGTATATAGAACAGAAAATTATAAGGTTATGCGGGAGATCATTGAATCTAGGTAATATACATAGGTTTTAGGGTTTAATAGATGTTTATTATTAGGCTGTTAGGCTTTTATAAATATTGGGATTGATTTTTCTGAGTTTTATGAACAATTTAAAATTCCTTTTTTTACTATGTTTTAAGGTATTGTAGTGATGCAGCTATAATGTTCCTAGCTTTATAGGTTAAAAGGTTGAAGAAATTTATTTTGTAAGATTCTAAAACTAACTCTAATATTCCGATCAAAATTTCTAAAATCTGAAATTAAGACGTGCTATATTCTACTTTTTACTACGTTTTAAGGTTTGTATGTCATCATGCATGAGTTTACTAATAAAAAACTTTATAAAGTTTGATCATTTTATATTATAAAAGTATATTATAAAAAATATGTCAAGATTAACGTTTCTGGTTTCCAAGAATAGATTACAAGTGACTACTTTCCCTAAAACGTTTTAAGGTAATAGGGGTATGTGCTTCAAAATACGTCGTACAAAGTTGTATGTTTTATGAAATATTGCTTAGGGCAGTAAAATGTACAGTTAGAACACAGATTCTTTACTTTAAAGCAGTTAGTATTACGTACTATCATAAAGTTTTCTTTTTGTTGTTGATAATTCTCCAGTATCTTTCTTCTGCACGTGGGCTTACTTCAAAACTGCAAGATGCAAGATACTTTTTTCACACTTTTCCTTCCTTTATCTCCAGTGAATGTATGAGGTTAACATGTAAGCACCTTACAGATTTGTAATAAATGAGAAAGCTAATGATAAAGCAATGTTTTTGAACGCTTGTATCATCAATATTAATTTTACATATTTATCATAACAATAAAGTGTCTGGTACTATGCTTGTTAGAACATAAATATATTTTGCAGATTAGCATATGTAATACATTCGATGCTTACATAAATTTAAAGTATTTGATAAGTACGACTTGTAAGAGGCCTACGTATGTCATGTGACGTACTGTTATATTTTACACTAATTAAAAATATATTTAAAACATTCATTATAATAATAAGCCCTGAAAACAAAGAGGATTGAAACTTAACCATGTATATAGACATCTGAACTTGAAATATTGGACGGACTAAGTAACAGACTGACCGCTCTTTCAACAGAAACAACTTAATTATAGTGTCTGTGATGTATCCAATAATTCCAAGCAGTAATTGGGTACAACTTATTCTGCCCAGCACCCTGCAGCAGACCTTTGACTGTGGAGAGTGCACTGCTGTAGAGAACGCTGCTGAAGTGAGCTCGTGTAAAATACATTTTTCGAGGTCAAGAGTGAAGTTTGAATAAGTCAAAACAGATAGACTCTTGTTGTAATTGTTAAGAACATCCCCGATGTATGCGGTTTTTTTATTGATAGGCTGATTGAGTATTATATATGTATACATATTTATATAGTACGTGAAGAGTAATGATATGACGAGCTATCAATATCCGTCAGAAAAAGAGATAATCCATAGCGGTGAACGTAGGTATCAAGATTAACCCTTAATGTGAAATATAGTTACAGTATTACTTCGTTGATTCAAATAAGAGTTCGTACTTGTTTTAGTTAACTAACTAAATCGGAGCGGTTCCGCCACGTTATTTAGCCATCCCATGGTAAGCTATGTTAAATAACTCATCGATTAATTGTATTGGACACAAATCAACTATATAACAATAACATAAATAACAATAAATACATGATATAAATACGTTATACGATATTCTTCTTTTTTTTAGGATCCTAAGCGAGATTAAAACAGTTCTAATGCAACAAAAATTATATAAAATGTAATTTAGTATTTATTTTTACATGGATCTTAAAATATTAAGGCTAACTCAGGCATATCATTAAAGTTTTTATCACACATGTAATCTTTGTTGCGAAATTTCATGTGAAATTCAAGAATGAATTCTCACAAAAACAAAATGTACATACATCGATTCAGGATAAATTTTCCTAAAAATTTCACTTAATGCTACACATAGACGAAATTGTATGTAGAATTTCGACGGAAATAAATTTTTGTAGGGTAAATTTTCGTCAATTTCGACGCCTGATAGTGCGGAAGGCACCATAGAGTTCGTCAGTAGTCCAAGTATACGGAGCCAACGTGTGTGCTTGGGCGCCAGCCATCAGTTACATATGTAACATTAAATGGCTTACTGGTGCGCCATAAACGTACATATATCACAGCGTTAATTTGTATACATATAAGTACAAGGTAAGAACTCTGCAATAGCTACTGCTCACGAAGCATTGATGCAGGTATGTGCAAGTTATTTCGAAAGAATTTTATTGAGACATATCCTCAAAAATGATAGAAACACGCTAAATTTCAAACGAGGAATCATGAAGGTCGGAAATATATTTTTTAACTGGTTTTCTTGATAGTGAAAGAACCACAAGGTATCGAAATTGAAGTGGTATAAGTTTATATACAAATATTTTCTTAAAGTTGTTATTTCAGCTGTATCGTTATCAATTTTAAGTTCGAAATTTCTGAAAATTCTTATAGCAAAATTCGTCAATTATTAGAAACATGCAAACCATATTTTCTAAAGATTTGTCGAACAAATAGCCACATCGTAATACATTTTTTAAGCTACATTGATCAGTTTAGATACAAGTATGTATTCGTCTTGGTTTATGCATTAACCTTTGTACTGAAGATTATATAAATTCACTGCAACGTGGATAGGGACTTATGCTAGTTGTTTATTTTTAAGATTAGTTAGTAAGTTAACAGTACTATTTTTGTATTATTTGCTGATACTTAAGAAATATGGGAAGATAAAGAAAAGAAGATAAGGGAACGTTTTAACACCAATGTTATTTACTACTATGGAAATGTAGTCAGAAATGTATTGCGCTATTTGTCGATCAGCTTTGCTCTGTAATTTGAATATTACTTGCTAAGAAGTGGTCAACACAACATAAACTATACCCTTACGACTTACTTTCGACCGTCCATCGCCTTGCAATCTAACAACACCTGTCTTACCCTGCTCCTGAACCTAAAAAAAAGGGCAAGAGCAGGCGACTATTTACCTAAATTACGTTCATCTTATCACAGATGTCCATCTGCTGTCCGGACTTCTTACCTTAAAATGGGGATTCGTGCAGACAATACTTTTATTCCTCCTTTTCTACACAAAGTAGGGAAAAAAGACCGCAGAACACTGAGAGTTATACTTTAACTTTGGATTCATTGAAAGCATTTGCACAAGAGAGATCTTTCAAGCCATCGTGCTACAAGTGTTTTGACTTCGCTAAGCCATGAACGCAAGCGCGCGCTTGTCCGTTCGGACGGTCGGTGCTCCCCACCTCGGACCAGGTCACCGTTCTACATGCGGTCCTCGTCTTATATGGCCTCTCTTGGACGCCACGCACATCGAGTCAGCTCCATAGTAGCCAATCCTCTTGTGACTCACCTCTTCGATCTACCTGCCTACACAACCAGTACGATTTGTCTCTCTCACCCTACTCATCCCACACTACTCTATCCAACTTCCACACGTCTCCGTCTTTCGTCACACTCTTGACCTATTTCTCTTGCACTTTCCCCGCTGCTTGTGTGTTCTCTTACTATTTACGTCCTCCCCTTATCCACTCTTATCTCTACACCCACTGCTATTACCCGACTCTCGTCATCGTCTTCGTTCCCACAAACCTCAACGCAATGCCACAAGAAATTGGCACTCCCGAACACACACACAAAATTTCGACCCTCTCTCTCTTCGTCCTCACAATACTACCTGCACTAAACACCCTCTGGTCATGTCCCACCTGGTCGATAGCCTCGGGGCCCCACGGCGCATTCACTCGCTAGAAATTGGGTACGCTACCTTCCAATGCATGACCGCCGAGTTAATGTCTGCGGATAATGCTGATGGCAGCTTCAGTCCCCCTATCTATGTCCTTCTTTCATCCTTGCTGCGTCCTGGTTGACGAGCACCCACAGCAGCAGCAGCAGGCACCACAGGAATTCGTTTTGGCCTGGTAGGCACACATCAACATGGCAGCAGCTCCTCCGCTCTCTTTTCAGTCACACTTTTTCCCCCGTATCGCCCTCGCAAAACTATTCTGCACTTTCTTTACAAACTATCCAACTCATCTCTCTCTCCCTTTCACACGCCCGTAACTTCTTTTCTATCTTCCTTCTAACGTTCAGCCGTGCACGACGAATTGTCCCCGATGTTTAGCTAACGAAGAAAATGGCTGCACAAAATGCCAGAATTGGCGAGATCTCGATGCGCACCTTAAAGTGCTTGACTCGAGACTGACTTGCATGTGACGTTGATCGTGCAGCCATCGCTGCGGCCAGTCATGATTCTTGTCTCTCTCTCTCTCTCTCTCTCTCACGTTTTCCGACACAGCCACTGCAGCGTGTACAGCACTTCCAACGTGACCATACTTTTTCTCTCTCTCTCTCTCTCTCATTCTTTAAGTCTACTGCCAGACTTCTCTAACACCATAGTCCTCCGTCGCATTTATCCTCCTTTCTTGCTGGACACCTGAAATAATATTAAAAAGGAATAACCAGCATTGTCAGTTGGTACCTGGGAGACTCGACTTTCGGTAAAGGTGCCGCAAGAACGAGTAAGACAGCTGCGTTACATCTGCTAATGCTACTTTCTTATTATTATTGCTTTCGACACTGTTAAATGTTGATTCGAGCAAACTTTTGGAAAGGTACACTCTTGATGGTTACTCGAAACAAGGTCTTATTCGACCTAACAACTCTTTTCAATGCACCTTTTATGTCACATAAAGAGGAGTTCCCTGCATAAGCAGATTACGCTAGAAGCATTTAGCTTTCCCTTTTTTTATTCTGAGTTATGGGATCGATGAAATGATAGATATTTTTTGCAACTATAAAAGTCTTTTCTGGAGATTTATGTACTTGTGCAAAGTCCATCAATCATATAATACTGTTTAATTATCCCCTATTTTATATATATTTAAAAACTTATTTATTTAAAAAAAAAAATTATGAGCTTGTATACCACATTATTTAATAAAAACGAATTTTTGTTCAGTACAATCTATCAAATTAGAATTTTAGTTGTATGGTCTTTTCAAATTCAATACTTGATGCAGACATTGTTTGACATTAACAAGGCACTTTTTACAAACTTCCAGCAAATATTTTTGCATATGCGTGATTTGTTCTGCATATTTTCTGTCAAAGTATTTGCAATTATGAGATTAAAAATTTGATTCATGCTTGAGAGGATGTTTCACAAAACGCTAAAAATGTATTATATGGTCTTTCTTATACTGCATTACCTATTAAAATGAATACATAAAATATAAAGGATCTACAAATACATAAGCATGATCTAGATGTAAAATGCACCAACAGTAGTAGCTAATGTCAATATTGACTTGTTTCTACAATAAAAACATTGTTTGTATCAGTTAAGTTAGCTATATGTATAGTATACATATTATAGAGGTTATGATAGTTTCTAGGTCTCTTTTTACAGAATTGTAGCATATAAGCAAGTAAAACCAAACTAAGTTGGTAATGAGCCTAGCAACAACGTAGGTATTGCTTACTGTCTTCGTAAAGAACACACTCAGCAAGCTCAAAACTCTTAATCTCTATACAATAAGTAAGCATTTATGGGTTAAAAGAATGGTTGTAGCACCGAACACAAGGGTACGATTCTCACAAAAAAGCTTAAGGCCAACTAACGGCTACAGCAAAGCGAGATTCACAAGCGACGAGTGACTAGTGAGCGCGGTCGGTTCTGAATACATACCCTTGGACTCAGCAAGGAACACGAACATATGTCAGTTAAACTGACGCGTCACGACGCCTGACTGCGAGATCGTTTGTTTTTAAAAACAATCTTAAGACAACGCATTATAAGTTGCAGTCAAGAGATACGGCGTTTTGTTAGTAAAATTGTTAAAACAATTTTTAAATGAAGTCTTAAAATATATAAAATATATCCATGCAACAGTTTGAATAAAATTTTAGGTACAAAATATTCAAAAACGATGTTAAGGTACGACGGACAGTGAACTAGAATGCCAAAATTTGTCTCGAAACGACATAACTCTTGATAAGAATCTCTAATGTAGACGTTTATTTTAAATTTTTTAGGGTTTTTATAGTTAAATAAAGGAACGTAAGTGCGTAGCCGTACCATGACTTTAAGAGGGAGGCTGGAGGTAGATACCCCCCAACGTCCCCCAAAACCAGACACGGAGCCAATAAAAAAAAAACAATATACCGTTTACTAAAAAGGATAAAAAATGTCCCATAGTAATTCAACGTCAACTCGCCTATAATTTATTATCCTTTTCAGCAATTAAACATAGCAGCAGCAATATGGTGACAAAAATTAACATGATTTTCGAAAATTTTCTTTCATTTTATAAATTAGGTATAAACTTAAATATAATTCTTAAGATTTATTTTAAATAGAATTATATAAAAATATCTACTGCCGTTTGTATTAGAAATGGCAGCTGGCGCAAAATGGTGGCTGATGTGTACATTCACAGTCCCCGCAACATGGTGTAAAATAAAACAGCCTTCCAAGTAATTCAAATGAAAGATATTATCTATACAAGTTTAAAACAGTGGCCGAGAGTAGATGGAGGGTTGTGCAAAATGGCGGGTTTCATACGTCTCTCAAGCCCCCGCAACATGGGTATTGAATAAAAGAGCTCTCATTGTGGAATAAAATAAATTATTATGCACCTTTATTTATTTAAAATGGCCGCCAGTATATAATGACAGCTGATTTTTACCTTTATAGCTCCCGCAATTCAGGTTTTAAATGAATAGGTTCTTTGGATGGAATGATTGTAGAAGTTTGTACCTTTATCAGTTAAAGATAGACGAAAATATATGATAGTGGCCGTTACAAAATAGTGGATGGATCATTAATTTATAATCCGTTTGATATAAGTTTCAAATGAAAATGTCTGATTAGTAGAATACAGGGAGTTGTGTAAAATTACTGGAATCGATTATGGTGGACCACGAAACATTGCAAAATATTTAGTTGTCACCTAATTTTTATTGTTTTTCTGTCTTTTGTACAAAAAAAGTTGTTTAACGGAAGAAGGAAGAAAAAATCTTATTTCAATAATCTACTATTGAGAATTAATAAATTGAAGAAAAAAAAAGATATAATCTTAATGTGTTTTTCTTAGCGGTTATTAGTATCTGGAAACAAAGAAATAAAAGTCAAGGATTACTAAAATTGGTTCCTAGGAATCCTATGATATGACTGATCATCCACACGTACACGTATATTACTATACACGTACACACACAAACACTAACACAGACACACACACACACACACACACACACACAGAGTTGCACACACACCTAAACGAACATTTTTTTGAGAGATCTTATTATCGATTATAACTTTCAGTAATTGTATATTTTACACTTAGAGGCAAAGCCGAGGGTGAAAAACATACGATCTGAGGCTTCAGAACATGTATCTGTAGTGTATATACGAGATCACGTAGCAAGACAAAAGTACTAATTTTTGCCTTGCAGAAACAGTTTATTCATAAAATTAAACGTTTAACTTCTTCGATAACAAAGCTTTATGTGTGAAAAAGCCAACTTAATTGTCTCAATATAACCCAACAAATGTTCGAAAAAATATCTTCAAGGGCATTTTTCAATATTAAGTTTTACGCGTTATATATACAAGTAGATCGGTAAATGAATCCAACACATGCTTCTCATCTGATAAGTATGTACTATTTTCTTAAGTCAAAAAGTAGCTATTTTCATTAAATTCAACAACCAAAACCGTTATTTAGGCTACGCCGTTTACAACATTTTTAATACGAAATTCGATACATAACTTATAATTTGTGGTAAAAATATTCAAAGGTTGAAAGAATTTACGTTGTTTACTGATATCATTAACATACCACCGTATATCCTTCAGTATTAAATCTATGGAGTGGCTTAGAAGAGCAATATTCCTTTAAAAATTCTTTTTACCATAGAAAGAAGTGATATATTCTTTGCCTATAAATATGGTTAAGGACAAAAAATCATTTCTAACAATAAATTTTCGGACACTATTACAAATTAGTAAATGTTCTTGCAGAGATGCTCCTAATATGAGAGGAAAACATCCTCTGATAGCAACTGCACACGAGAAATAAGAAACTCCAAAAAATGACAGGATCAGAAAAAGCGAGGATTGTAGTGCCAATGAAAGTATAGATAACGATGACTGTCTTGACGTTAGTAATTTCAAAAGTATATTTGCTGAAAGTAGTAAAAGTTATTCTTTGGATAAAAAGTAATATATATGTTTGAATAATCGTTTTTTAAATTGTTGTATACATTTACCCTCTACTGTTGTTTACTTTGAGGGAAAAATGTAAATGAAGTAAAAACTAACATTTATACAAAAGTTTTCCAAGTTTTAATCCGCTCTGGAAGCAAATGATACAAGCTTGAATCATACTATACTTAGCTTGAAATTTAATCAATAATTAGAAGACATCGTTACCAAACAATGTACCGTTTTCATCTATTTTTTTTATCGTTATGTGAAATTGAAAAATCAGCATATTTATTATAAATGTATGGCAAAACGTAATTTTTCCAATGTACACAGATTAACTGAGTAACATTTTCCGCATCAATATCCCATACAAGTATTGATTAAGATCTTAACCACTACATGCAGAGGAATCACGTTAAGAAATTTTCGTTTCACTTCGGAAATTAAATAAAAATGTCGTCGCTTTTGGTGATTTCTAAAGTAAAATTTTTTTTTATAGTGCCTTCAAGATGATAACAAGTAACTAGTAATAATCCAAATAACTGTCAAAAAACAGTAACTCATAAACAGTCATAGCGATGAAAATAAAAAATAATCTTATGTCATTAAACCTACATCGAGTCACTCGTTAAGTGGAAAAGTCTACTGCATAAATTTTTTAATGTACACTGAGTGGACAGAGTGGACTTTTGTGTGGACAGATGTGTACAAACTCCCCAAAATACTGTTTAAAATAATCATGGACTGCATGTGGACACGAAGTTGACACTGAGTGAGCATTGTGGACGTGAGTGTACTAACTTCTGGACAACGCAGTTAATACGCGACCTGTAATCTGATGCTTAATAAATAAGTAAGAATGAAAAAAATTCAAAATAATAACTATAAGCTCCTGAGAAAATTAGATTATAAAAGACACATCAACATCATGCTCTACTATTAATGTGTATAATAACCTATAAATGATGGTCCTGAGAAAAGGAGTTGCTTATGGAATTTTCATGATATTGTGGAAATATAGTTTTGATATTTTATACTAAATCTTCCACAAATAACATTTATGTATCATGTTATTTTCAGAATGTCTTATGTGATCTTAAGGTGGTTCAGGACCCTGATATAGTATCTATTATAGACTAATTTATCAAGTGAATTGTTGACATTTAATAGCAAAGAAATGAATTCTATATAAAGGCGTAGTATTTTACAAATAAGGATAAGTTTTTTTTTGAATGGATCATATTGCATGTTCAGATATTGTTAACTATAAAAAAACACTTATTAATCATATACAAACTTTGTTGTTTTTCCTTTAATTCCTATTTTTTGAAACTTGAATTATTCTTTAAAAGATTTCGAATAAAGTCACCAGAGCAATTTTTTAAAATATATAATGTGTAAGAACTTTGATACAATTGTTCATACATTTCACGTTATATTCGATGAACAATAGTAATTACTTTCTTACACATCAAATATTCTAAAAAATTTCTTCGGTAACTTTATTTCAAATCTTTTAAAAATAATCCAAGCTATGAAAAATATGAATCGAATAAGAAACAAAAAAGTTTGTTTATAAATATCGAGTGTATCTTTATATTCAACAATATCCAAGCATGCAGTATGCAATATAAAAAAATCAAAATATACTATATAGGGTCCTGAACCACCTTAAGAGTACTTTCGACTTTTTCTCTTTTTCAAGTATTTAAATTAGTATATAGCATAAGTCTTAAATTTTAAATATTCCATCGATTTAAACCATTATTAACAAAAAATCGACGGTTTTTTTCTGACGACACAGAATAAAGTGACATTATTAGATAATAAATCTTATGTGCCTAAATAATTGACATACAAAATTTTGTATCTTTTATAATTGTGCAAGGATGTGCGTTGATCACGGAAATAATTTAATAGTATTACATGAAAAATCCATAAATTTCAAGTAATTCTTTATACAAAAAGTATTTTTTGAAAGTGCTTAGCAGTATATTTGATCAGAGATAATAATTATTTGATATGCATTTATCCTTAGAATGGATAATTTGGTATAAATTTTTTTAAAACAAGTATCCGATCTTCGAACAAGTCATCTTCGTCTGAGTCAAATACGTAATACATATTACACGATACTATGTAGTTTAAAAATACAGGTTTAATATAAAAATACGTTAGTACCACCTTTTACCTGAAGGCACGAAATATTTATTTTCTGTCACCCACATATTTCTTATTTCATAAGGTTGAATGTAAAGAATCAACATTGCAACTATTTTCCGTAACAAAGCATGATATATTGTCTTTTATTTGTTTTATTTCCAGGTATATTAATTTGTGCTATTAACCAATAAATACAACCATTTTAAGAATGCATATTTCAATACCAAATTAAAAAATTTAGAAAGTTTATACGAATATTTTGGTGTGCATAATTTTCTTACTTATATTATTACTGTAAATTATCTATCATTGATGTAAAAAATTACTTAATAAATGTGGCAATAAATCGGTATACAATCTGGGCATTATTTTACAAACCGAATATTTTTCTGACAAGCACATTTTTTATTTGCCTAAAATTTTTTTTACGGATCAGAAAGGTATAAAAATACTTTATTTCACTTATATAAGGGTCTTGATGAGTATTTTGTTTTATTTTTATTAAAAAAATAGGTAAAATTTTCGGCAAAAAAAATGTCTAACACGAATTAATATATTCTAGAAATTAAGGGCTAAAAATATTAAAGGTTTTATATTCTATACTTATAGGTGAAGTTGGCATAAAAACCGCTGTCAATCTATGGGCATAAAGCTTCCTTATTCACATGTGCTACTTATTTTTTACACACACCCTCAATGATATTTTTTTCTCTATCAAAAAATATTATTCTTTACGATTTTCTTCCACAAAATATTCTAAAGCAATGTTTTATATCGAAAAAATAACTTAGAAGAAAAAAGAACAATTTTTTGAAATCAATTCAATCATAATCAAAAGAAAGAATTAATAAAATATATATTGGTTCTCTTTTCAGCAATGATGAGTACCAAAAAAAAATAACTCACAAAATATCGATTGTAAAGTATCCTAAAACAACGATGAAAATTTGTCAAAGAAATGCTGGGTTAGGGCCGATTAGATACATTCCCTATTTACACCCCCGCACACCTAGCCACTTAATTTTAACTAAATACGTTTTTTGGATAAAATTATTTGATATTTTATGACCTCTACCGTAACAAATTCTAAAACAACTATTTAGCTTACAAATCAATTTTTCAAAAAACATGTGATTTTTAGTCCAGAACAAAGCGTCCTCTACAGGAAAGCAAAATATGATGAAGCTTTGTGCCATCGGTAGAGATTTTTTTTTAATAAGAAAATTTTAGGAATTTCGGAATAATTGATTTTGAGACCA
The DNA here is from genome assembly GCA_030522625.1 of Copidosoma aretas. Lineage (NCBI taxonomy): Eukaryota > Metazoa > Arthropoda > Insecta > Hymenoptera > Encyrtidae > Copidosoma > Copidosoma aretas. The sequence continues at coordinate 13,320 of JAPYYV010000418.1, forward strand.
ATATTCAAAAATGTATAGCTCTGGTTCTATTAAAGCTATAAACTTAAACTTTTTTTTATTTGAAAGCTAAAAAATACAATTTTTTTATCATAGGCGCAAAGTTCAACTGCCGCGTTGTGCCCTTTAAATTACTGTTCTCCCATGGACGAAAAATTTTACTGTGCATCCTCGATAATATAAATAAAATAATTTAATAAATTTAACAGAATAACGTGACAGTTTTTGATTATACTTGAGTAAAGCATTGAGTTTAGTAATAAATTAGAAATTTGGACTTAATATAAGTCTTGCGAACTATGTGTGTTCATAGATTTGTCCACACATAAACCTTTAGTCCACTCCTAGTCCACATAATTGTCTACTTGTACACTATAATACTTATGCATGTCCTTAATGATATTTATAGGTGACGTGTGCGTAGAGTACTAATAGAGGACTACCCAAAAGACGGGTGGGCAATGGTGTGGACAACGAGTGGACAAGCAGTGGACAGAGTGGATTTAAAGAGTGGACTGACAGTTGACTAACAGTAAGTAGCCACTCAACATACATTTGTCTTTTTGTTGCAAACTTTTATTCATATTAGTGTAATTAAAAATTTGTTCAAGTAGATACTCTGCAACGTTTCGTCGTCTACAATATGCGACTCCAGAAATTTCACACAACTAGCCAAAATCTACTTATCAGACATTTTTATCTGGAACCCACATCTAGAGGATAATAAAAAATGATCCATCGACCATTTTGTGACAGCCGCCATCACATATTGTCCTCTTTCTTTAACTGATAAAGGTGCCACCTACTTGAATCATTCTATTTAAAGAGCCCTTATATTTATAATGCAATCTTGTAATGGCCACCATTGCAAACTCATTGAGATAATATTTATTTAATTTTATTCTACTTGAAAAGCTCTTTTATTCAGCACCTATGTGGCGGGGACTGTGAAGATATACATCAGCTGCCATTTTGCGGCAGCCTCCATTTCAAATACAAATAGCAGTAGGCATTTAAACTTTATTCTATTTAAATGTATTTTAAGAATTATATTTACGTTTGTACCTGATTTATAAAATGATCTAAAATTTTTCTAAATCTCGTTAATTTTGGTCGCCATATTGCTGTCGTCATCTTGAATTGCTCAAAATCATATTTAATCATATGTAATGCGAAAATATATTACTATAGAAAATTTTTATTTGTTTTTAGTAAACGATCTATTGTTTTTTTTTTCAATTAGCTTTATTCTTGGTTTGGGCGGACTTTGGGGGGTTTTTATCCCCCCATCCTTTTCCCAAGTCATGGTACGGCTAGACACTTACTTTTCTTTATTAAGCTATCCAAACCCTATGGAATAAAATAATACATCCAAATCAGAGTTTCCTGTCACAAGTTATCATATTTTAAGACAAATTTTGGCTTTCTAGTTCAGTGTGCGACGTTATTCAAAAGGAATGAAGCGCAAAAATGTTTTTACTTTTTTTAATTAAACTTTGCTGTCGATTACAATAAAACTTGGCTCGCTTTTATATATTTATGTATTAATGCCTTAGCTCAAACTCCAGGCTAGCTCAATCCCTGGTAGCTTAAACTTCCACAAGAAGGTAACCTTTTTTTCTATACATCATATTGCACTCGTGAAAAAGGCAAAAGGAATAAATCTGGTCTGTGGTTACATACGAAAAAAAGCACCTTTGAAAGTGAAGCATGAACAATGGATTTGAATTTATGTTCCTTTTAATTTACATAATTATGCATCTCAATCTGTATGGATACAAGGTTGACGATCACACGTGTCTCTGACGTATCGAGTCAGATGTCTCAGACTGTCAAGTGTCAGAATTTTTGTATCATTTTGTCAAGGTCGTGACCGTAAAATGACGCGCTAAATGATTTCTGACCTGACTACTCACATCACTGGCTCCTCATCGCAAGCAGGCATCTAGAGAGACCAAAGCTAACAATTTTTATGGGTTTTCTCTGAAGGGACAGAAATCATAGTTAAAGATAGGTGTTGGTCGACCTAAAAACGTAACATTAATTACCGCTATTTTGACAATATTGTCATGAAATCAACATGAAAAATTTGGAAGAAATTAAAGTGTGTTTTAACAATTATTTCAGACATACATAACCTATTTTGTAATAGTTTTATGACAATCTAACTCTTAAATAAAAAAAGACACTATATCTTGAACAAATACAAAACAAGGACATAAGTAAATTATCGTCTCACTTGGTATGGAATAATGTGCATATGCATGTGTGGGTGCAACCTAGTCGTACACACGGGCTGAGAAAATTCTGTCATTGAGTTTGTATTGACAGTCGCTTGCATATAAATAAATAATTAATAAACAAGCACGGAAGTAAATTTGTTACCAACTGGTTTATCAAGCCATTTGCCTCCATTAGGCTAACGAATCTCCACTCTAACCAACCCTTATCGTTGAAAATAAATACCGCATTTCATAAAAACAACTATACTCCGCATTTTATACAAAAATACAAAAGAACCAGGATCAACTAATTACACAATACCAAAAATTTTGAAAATTTTAATGTTAATTAAAAAATAAATCTTTACATTCTGTACGACCCTGCATTCTTTACTTCTTGTAAGAATAATTTTAAAAAATTTTATGCACAATCGTTTCCTACTGTCAAAAATAAGCTTAATAGTATTATTGCCTTGGGCAAAGACAAAATCGATAAATTTGATGGATCAAGTGTTGTGTGTGAATTCAAATGCTGTTTGTGTCCTGTAGAGTACGTGGGCGTGACAAAAAGACCAGTGGAAAAACGTCTCGATCAGCACCAAAAAAACGACGATAAAGACTTAGTTGTTACTTTACACATAACAGTTTTTCATCATAAATTTAATTTTGACGAACTTAAAATTTTGGATCACGAGCCTAACAGAGAGAAACGTTTGATTTCAGAAATGTTACACACAAACTCTTCATTGCACACAATTAATAGAAAAGAAGATACTTAATTTTTGAATAATACTTACAAAACTCTCTCGTGTGAGTAACAACAACTACGTATAAATGTATAATCTGTTCGTGCGTATTCTAATCTGATAACTTCCACCATTCATATACCTTACCGCTGTATTTTTAAATGTAACTACGTCAGTCTACCTCGATCTTCGTAACAGTACTGTTGTGAGTTTAAATATTATAATATTTCGTTATTCGAACCATTTATCATACCTTTGTCAAATATTTTTTTTAAATGTAGCGAGACATGTTCGTTATCGTAACTACTTTAATTGTATTTTAAATATAGTTATTTATATAGATACGTATAATGTGGTTGCATTGTATGGCCCTTATAATTATTGTACATGTGGTGTTGAATTTTCTGTTTTCTAATAAAGTAAACCTATTAAGGTTGGCGTTTGGACCAACAAAACGTTGCTTTAAATGAAGATTTTAGAGTTCTACCTTCTACTCTTACATTAGCTCTCAACTTATCGTGTGCTCATGCCCAGACATAACATTTTCATATGAAATATGGAGAGCGGAACGTACTATTCAAATACCACATTCGTAGAAATTTATTTATTGTTCATTATTTGAATTATCTCGCATGTTAGGTGTACAGCAATCATGCTGTATTATACAAGTTTTACAAACTTTCTCTTCGTCCTTCTATTTTCACGATGGACCTGAATAAGAATGAAATTATTTCTAATAATTTCAGATTTAAATCAGTTTTTGTTATTACTGTTACGGATTTTTTATTATTTGTCATATGTTGTAATTTTTTCTCTTTTATTTCATTCTCTAATTCATTTATTTATTATGTATGGTAAATATCAATGATCCCTTCATTTTTGTTTCATTTCTTCAGATAATTAAGTTGAAGCTATTTTTTTAATTTTATGTAGGTGCTTTGAATATGCAAGTTTTCTTTATTTTATCTATATGGGTGACTCTAACTTCATCGCCTCTCTGTAGCTTTACGTTAGGGGTTTTATAATCAGTTCCCACGATATCGTAGGATCCCTTATATTGGAAGTCGTATTTGCATTTTGACGGTTCTATAAGGACAATCACGGACTTCTCTTCCATGAAAAACTTAGTCTTAAGTTTCCCATCATAATAGTTTTTTGAACGAAATTTAGCTTGTACCTGTTTCATGGCTGCCATTAGTGCGCGTTCACAGAGAAGTTCATAAGACATGTATCCTGTCCTCTCGTACTACGATGTACTATAAGCGAGGGTGCATAGGGGTGGAAGGACATCTAATTTGTCATTTTTGTCGATATATGTTTTTAGATATTCGCAAAGGAAGTTATTTATCCTCATCATGGCGCCGTTACTTTATAGGTGGTAAGTGGTGCTCCCAATTTTGTCAATTAAAAGTAGTCGTGCAAATTTCTTCATGGTTTTGTTCATGAAATTGGTTCCGCCATCCGATAATAATTTTTCAGGTGCATCGAAATATGCCAGCTAGCGCTCTTACTGTCTCAGTAGCTGTAGCTTTTTGTACTGGAGCGAGGACGATATATTTTGTAAATCAGTCTTGCATTGACAGTATATGGATGTTTCCCTGTTCCAAGAGTTTGTTCACTAGTCCCTAGAAATCGATAGATATTTTTTCGAAGAGTCTACTCGGAATATCCGTGACTAACATTGCTCGTATTGTTTTTACCCGATTGAAGTTCTTGGTTTAACAAGATTTCCTGCCAAGTACGAATTGCCTTACATCCGGTCCCAAATTTCTTCAGTAAAAATCATGTGCGATCCTATTGTAAGTTTTGTTCATGCCTTTGTCTCGGTCAACTGTAGATTCGTAGTATTCTTTTATGACCTCATATTGCTGATTGGCCGGCGATATTACAAGTGTACTTGTGTACAGTACAGCTTCTACTTCAAGGTCTTTAAAAATTTCTTTGATATGCTCGACTAAATACTGCTACTTAATTATGTCTTAGTATTGGGGACACTATCCATTTTTGAGCAAAAAGCTAAATTTTACAAATACCTAAATAGGTGATGAGCAACTTTTTTTACTTTTGGGAGTGGCGGTGGGTCCTTATTTTCCTTTGGTGCCCATGGTGGTAGTTACTAAGGGTGCCTTATTCTGCATACTCTGTATTTTGCTCGAATGCTTACATTTTATACGTCATTTCTGATGTCATTTTTTGCTTCGCTCTCCGATTCTACACGGGTCTTATTTAGATCATGGTCTCGCTCTCTGTCGCATTCTGGCGATACATCAAACGAGTCTTGCAAGTTGTGTGCCGATAGAGGCTCCAATGGCAGTAAGGGTTCAGGAACAGGTAACCTGCGTTCCTTATATATTCTCTTCCCAATGTGACGCCCTATGCCCTCTTCTTCATTCTCCTCTACCTCGTAAATTTTCTCATTATCCAAATTTTGTCTTAATTCTCTACATCTTGACGGGTGGTTTATTGGCTTAACCTTATGAGCTTCCGCTATAGTCATGCATCTTTCTTTTATGACGGTTTTCCTTTGTAAGGGCTTGGTTGTGTCTATTTTACAAATATATGTGTATAAAAATTCCGCTCTTATTGCCTGTAAAATGCTGATAAACAATCTTCTACAGAGTTGCTCGAAAATGAGTGTTTATATTTTGATTACACTCAGAGGCTTATTTCAAAGCTTATTTCCAGTCGCCAAAGTCAATATTGTCTTCAAGGATATCTCCTTAATCCCTGGGGCTGCGGCTGCTACCTTTATATATCTATTTTGATTTACGAAGGGAACTTCTCAGTTTTCTAGTTAAGAGTGATAATCCATTAGAAAGGATTAAACAGTGGAAAAGACAACTTCCATCGTAAGGGACGTTTGTTAGCAAAAAATTTTCGTGTCGCTCCGCGCAGTAGAGTCCGCATTTTCAAGTCTCAAAATCTCTCTCATTACAATTATTCTGTAGTGTGTCTATTCTTATTTGTTTGTAATTTTCTATTGGTTTGGTATGTGGGGTGTTCTTTTCAGCATTTGGGCCGATTTCGCTACCCAAGTCGGTCTCTTTATTTGACTCACTCGTTGACTGTAGATTATTCACTGTATCCTCCAGATGCTTGTTTTTATACTAATCTGTGGTACTATTAGTCTCCCAGGCATCAATTTTAATTGCTACTTTTTCCTTAAAGTCTTGCCGTTATATATCCATATGTTAAACAGTTCGTTCCATGCACGTCGATTCATCTGTAATCGACACGGTTAGGCTGCATTTATACTAGATGTCTTTGATTGATGTCTCTCTTCGCTAGGAGTTTTGTCCTTATCTCGTGCAGATGATCTTCTTGCTTCATGCTTGATTTTCTCATTGATCTCGCTTGGTTCGCTCATCTCTACACATATTTCCCCTCGGGCTCCGCTTTCATTTCGCTTACTCCCCTTCTCTCCTTCTTCCACCACTAAGTTTGCCTCTACCAGCTGCCATCTCAGTGAGTTATTGCTCCAAGTTTATCTCTTAGCAAATCTTTTTGACCAAATAGTGTGGTTCAGTTTGCTATTGCTATTTCTTTTGACTTATCTTTAAGTTCAGGTGTATTAGAAAATTCTGTGGCTTTTTTATGTAGTGTATCTAGCTGGCGTTTACGAGTCTTATGTTATAAATATTTTGCTCCGTCCCGTTTGACGAAAGGCGTAATTGTAAGTCTTACTTCTTCTTGCATATTTTTCTCTTTCCGCATGTATGCGAGCTTTTTATTAATTGATCCATGCTATATAATTATTTCGTCACTGTCACTTGCTGCCGTTGGCTGCATTCCCCGTTCTCCTTGTTATTTGCAGTTTGTGTTAAGAGTTTATGTGGTTCATCTCTTTTTTTTTTGTTGCTTTGCTTCCTTTAAGTGTTTTATTTCTTTGTGATTCTGTCTCAGGCCATTCCAACTCCGAGTCCGCGTCACTGTCGTATCCTGGCGAATATTCGCTTATATCATTATTTCTCTGAAACTTTTTCATTTTCGTCCTATTATCCGACTTGTCTAAATCGGAAATTTCTATTTAATTTTTCCTATCCTTTATTAGTATATTGTTCTCCCATCTTGTGCGAATCTTGTATATCCTTGCCGGTAGAGCGTTCGTGTCACCCAATCCCTCTTTTTCATGTTCCTTTGCGAGATCGCATAACCCCCTTCACGATGATTTGGGGTTTTTCTTTTCTTTCTTCAGAATCGGGTAGCGTGACAATGCATCAGGTGCTTTATTTTTTCTCGCGGTTCTATAGACAATGTCGAATTTGTAGCCACGTAGTTTTGTCTTTAGTCTTGTGAATCACAGGTCTGGTTTTTTCGATGTGTGCAAATATTTTGGAGGCTCGTGGTCAGTAACAGCTGTAAATCTCCGTCCGTATGACTATAGTCAAAATTGCTCTTTAGCATCGAGTATGGGAAGCAGCTCTTTATCGTACGTTGGGTGGCAAAGTTCAGTATCTTTTGGGCAGCGGGATGCAAATTTATAACAGAGATCTTCGCCTATTTCTCCTTGACTTAGTATTATGCCTATCACGTAGTCTAATGCATCCGTTGTAACTTATTTATGTCTGGCGCCAAGAGCACGGGCTCGCTGCAGAGAGCGTTTACGAGAGTGTCAAATGCTTCTTGCTAAGGTTCCTACCACTTATATTTCGTGCCATTCCGTAAATGCTTCGAAATTGGTTGTGCTATTTTAGCATGATTTCTAATAAAACGGTGGTAATATCCCGTGAGACCTAAAAATTGTTTCATTTTCCTTTCGTTTGTAGGTCTAAGGTAATTTTTTACGGACCTTCATTTTTCGGCGTTTGTTCTTATTCGTCCGTTACAGACAAGGTAGTCTAATACTTTCGTTTCCTTATAAAAAACTGACATTTTTTCTGTTTTATTGTTAGGTTGTTATCATCCAAACGTTTAACTAAACATTGACATCGTCTTCTGTGTTCTTCTAATGCTGCTGCGAACAGCATTATTTCGTACATGTACACATTTGTTTTATGTCATTGTAGGCCTGCTAGCGCTAGTGTTACCACAGACACAAACGTATATGATGAATTAGTGTAGCCTATTGGCATACATTTGTATTGGTAGTGACCATATGGTCCGGAAAATGCTGTCTTGTTGGCGTCGTTTTGATCTATTTTTATTCAAAAGAATCCTATTTTTAAGTCCAATACAGTTGTAGAGCGTGCGGATGCGAGATAGTTTAGATTATCGCTTTAAAATGGTATTAGATGTCACGAACCTACTGCTATCTTGTTGAGACGTCTTAAGTCCGTTACTAATTTCCATCTCTTTTCTTCGTTGGGGCCCGCCTGTTTGGATACGATCCATGTTTAAGAACTATACGGGGACTTGGAGGATTTAATTATGCCCTGATCTGCTAAATTTTGTAACTCCTCATTCATATGTTTCCTTAGAGCGATTAAGGACATGATTTTTTTTGTTGCAGTAGATTTGTCTGTCGTTGTAGTTATCTTGTGTTTTAAGACTCTAGTGGCTCTTAAAGGTATCCCGTCGATGCCGAACACCAATGGGTTCAATTCTATTAGTTCGCACGTGTTGTTGTTCTTTTTCGATGTAGCCTGCAGTATCTACTGATTTTAATTTTTTAATTCTTTCTTCTTTATTGGTTATGAACAATATGTTTTCGTTTTTATTAACTTTTTCATTTTCACTTAGTTTTTTATTAGTATTACATGCCCTAAAAATTTTTATTGTCTTCTGTAGGTGTTTTTCATCGTCCCAGTCGACGCTTGGTGCCTCTGTCCCGCAAATTGTCTCACATTTAAACAAGTCTACATAAAGTACGATGATTTTTATAGGTTTATCTGTAATATTTATGCATTCGGCGTACACTTAACCGTTATCATTGTTTGCAATAAAGTTGCCGAAAAAAATGCCTTTCTCTACCCATCTTGGTACCCATCCTGTTTGTATATTTTTCCATTCTTCTGTTGTAAGCGCAAAAATTATACTTTTCGTCTTTGCGAGAATTTCGGATATTTCTGGCTCCGTTAGAGGTATCTGGTTGCCCTTTAATATTACAATATTTTTGTTGGCACATGTGTGGCTATCATGTTTTTTTAATAGCTTCTATGCAATTAGTCCTTCTAGCCGTACAACGAAGTCGTCAGGGACATCATCCCATTTAGGGGTACCTCTACTGTTCCTTACAAGCACCGTGCTATTGTTTTCCGCCGGTTATGAGCACTTGAACGTTAAAATTAATATATGAGTCCTTGTTAAGGTTACTCATTTTTATAATAGATATCCTTCCGTTGATTAATTATACGCTTTCTAGGCATACTAAAGGTAGTGTGTGTCCGATTGACTGTATTTTATTGAGTTGCACCAGCGGTCTATTTTTTATGTTGCCCGTATCATGCATTTGCCGTATCATTTCATGCTGTGCTTTTTCGCTCGCATCTACGTTATTCGTGAGGTGTGGCTCAATGTATAAATTTTTGAGTGACTTCCGTTCGCTGCACTTCGGCTCTGCGCCTTTTGCGGGCACACTGTTTATGTCTTTGCTTACTGCTTATTCACGCTCGACGCCTGGAGACTGCGACGAGCGTGTTAGGATTTAAGAGTCTCAGTATGTACGTCATGCGTTTTATTCTTAGGTGAGGCAGGTATGATATGCGGTGGCCCTCTGTTTTTTAACTAGGGTTCCTACCACCGTCATTTCTATTATTATTATTGTAATTAGACCTGTTTTGTTGTATTCATTATCTTGATATTCGTAGCTTTGCTCATTTCGCTCGTTTCCATTGTAACTGTAGCGGGTGCTATAATTCTTTCTTCCGTAGTCGTCGTTAGAGATGTTCCAGCTTTGCGGGTATGTATTATGGCTATTACTGCTATTATTTGGCGCATTTTTAAAACTATTTTTGCTCTGGTAATTCTGATGTTGCCAATACTGTTCTTGCGTTTTGTCACGATTTCTGTTACCATTTTTTGCGTCTCTTACTAATGCGTGACATTTGTTTGTGTTGTGATTTTTTGGCTTACAATACGTGCAATTTTTGTCCTGTTTTTTCATTTCATCTATAGTCAGTTGAGAAAATCTAGTACCTTGATCATTTTTATTTTCTGTATTGAGTAGTGGTCACGTCGGAAGATTGCCATATTTGTCTCTGTATAGGTTTGACTCGTGGCAATCGTATGCGCCCCGTTCAGGTGAGTCTCTTTATTTTATCTGGTTACAATTATCAGATAAAATTTTTTCTTCTCGTAGTCTTACTCGGATCATGCCTATGTACACATTTTTCCCTCCTAGAGTAGTGTAGCGTAAGGCAATATCGCTCTCTATATTCCGCACCCCTACTACTGCTTGGTTTAATTTTATAGGACTAAGGCATGTTACATTGTACTTATATAGGGCCCGTAGATCATAGCATAGTTGTTTTATCGCTTTTTTTGCGGCGCTGTCTGTTAGTGCAAACTTTTGTGTAGGAAAATTAGTCGTGTTTTTGTCGAAAAGTGTTCTTATCCTATTATGTAGCGCTTGAACGCAATCACAGTAAGATCTAACATGTTCTTCTCTTAGTTGTGTAATGGCTTTTAGTTGTTTTTAAAGTGTGGTAGCATCACTGATGCTCGCGTACTGGATTTTGAATTTCTTACGAATTCCTAAATCGACGTAAATTGTGCTGGACGCAGTATAAACTCGGCTGTTATGTCTTTTAGCCTGTTAGCTAAAGTTAGAATTAAAAAAATTTTATAAAGGGGCCCTACTGCTTATGCTACCGTTCTCGTTATTTGTTCGAAAAGAGGCAATTTTACTGGGTCACCGTTGGATATTGGCATATTTCTGGCTAAGTGTCCTAATGTAGATAAAACGGTCTGGTGAGAGTGCGTCTGTGTTTGATTTAATATATCACGTGTAGGTAGAGTAAATGAATTTTGTGTATCTGCATGGTCATTATCCGTCCAATCTGAGTTGAATGTATCTACGAATTCATGTTGCGTTACTAAATTATTTGTATCATAGTGGTTTTTACTTTGACTGGTATTGTTACTTGGTCTAGCGTTTTCTTGTGTCTCATTTCAGGTGTAAGCGTCCTATTGGTTTCGTGCGTCTGCAAGTACTGTGCTTAATTCTACTCAATAGATCGTTTGATCTTATCCCGGTCAGTCGGTCTTATTAAATATTTCATGGAGTGCTCCTCTCTATACAGGGTGTGTCGTCAAATGCATGCTTTGCTGTGGGATGTCCTGACCCGTTTGACTGCGCTTTATTTTTCCTCTTGTTATGTTAAGGGTTTATTTTGTTATCACAGTTCTCATAAACATTTAATGTTTTTTGTCAGCTTTTTGCCATTTCTCCCATAATTCTGAGTCATGTTCTAATGTCATTCTAACTCTTCCGTCCTCTGTATTGTCTGTCGAACCTTGTCGTATATTAGTACCGTCAACGTGGTGTGGAAGGTATTTTCCCCACGCCTCGCTCATTTTAGTTTCGTATTTTATTTTATTACTTTTTTTTACGTCTGGTTTTGTGAGTGTTTGACAGCTGTAAATGATTCGGGATTACGTTTCACGGATTTACGCTTATCACCATATTGCCTTGACTGCTTTATGTTATTTACCATGCGTTCTTTTTCTAAAAGCAAGCGCTTTATTGCGATGGTTCCAAGCTTTCTATTAAGAGAGTATTATTTTTCTTACCTTGTTTTTTTTCCTCTGTGGGGGTTAAATTTTGTTCTTTGTGCTGACTTAGCCGCTTGTATTACGTATCTATTGGATATGGTCAGTTTGAGATCGTTTTCCTGTTTTTTTTTTAGTGACAATCTCACCTTTGTACTGACTCTGTTGCCTGCAAGGGTTTTCAGGTGTCCCAGATGTATATATAAGATAATGTTGGCTCGGATTCGCCTATAAAAAGCCGGGTGTTTTCTGTTTGCCGTTTTCAAGAAAGCAAACGGAAAATGTTTTTGGTCGGTACTAAGAGTAAATGTTTCTTTGTTCTCTTTTTCTTCTGTGTCATATGGTGACGAAACTCACTTTAGTTAACCTACTTTATGCTCCGTACATAAGGTATCATGTTATGGGTCGGACAATCATGCAATCATTCCTGTTCGAATTTCCTTTGTAATCTTTTTTTTTTTTAGTTTTGTAGGGCACGCTATTATACCTATTGTGACTCACTTATGTTATTGTCTGAAAGTATAATTTTAAATTAAAACTTGTGTAATTTTAAGTGGTGGCCAAATTATGAATAAATATTCTGGTTTTTAGAGGAACGAGATTCTGTTATGCTTGCTAAAAATGATTGCTTTAACTTGATGAGTTAGTCAAAGTATAAATTAGTAACATTTACTCACGTGCTTCACTTTTTATATAGAAAGTAAAAAGCAAAAAGAAGGTCGTAAGTGTATATTGCTATTGTATACTTATTTTTTAATTAAAAGTGTTTTTTCTTTCTATTAGTTCGCGTTAGTTTTCCCGTCTTATTATTTCGTCATATATTCTTAGCATGTATATATTTCGTTATTATACAATATTAGTTTTATCTTATTGTGCTATTTATGTAAAAAAGAAGAAAAATAATAATGTGCCTTTTCCCTTAACTTTCCCAGGGATCATAAAAAATGTATCTGTATGTTTATAAAATTTTTGTGTATTTTCATGTACTTACCATGTAGTGGCTATCCAAATGGCTAATGGGGCTGCATCGTACCGCATTTTTTTTTCTGTAGATCTGGATGTTTATCTCAATAGGCTTCTCTTTTTTCTCTTGTCACAGGTGTTGGACTCGGATCTCTGGTAAGCCGTTTCTCTCCATCGTCTTGGAAGTCTCTCGCTGGCTTGGCTTTGCATTGTCCCTTTTTTCTATACTTTTTTGAACCTAATTCTTCGGTCACTTGTTACTTCATATATTGGGAATCATATTTACTATCCAGTAATTATGATATTATTTGGTTCCATTATTCATTACTTATCGATAAAATATGAAAGAAAATACCGACAACTAAAACAGAATGTCATCAGGATTGCATCTGGCATAAATTTACCATTAACAATCGCAATAAAATATCAGCTGCAATTGTGTTATAGAAGTAAGTTTTGTCCAACAATAAGAAAATATGTCTTACTGGGTTCAGTCGAAAATAACAATGCAAATTCTGTATTAAAAAAAATAATGCCTGATCCTAGAAATGAACCATCAGTAATGACGTTAAATAATATTAAAATATTTGGTAAATTATTCACGAGTGATACTTTATTTCTCATCAAGATTGAAAAGAATTGACCTCTTTTTGGAAAACTAAAAAGAATTTTTTATTGTGGTGGTTCATACATACAAGCAGAGGCATTATAAACTATTTATTTCAATAATTATTACCATGCTTATAACGTAATATCTAACTTGGACAATCCCGATATTCTGATAGATGTTGACTTGATTCTTTGACTACCACCTTGCGTATTCGGAATAAACAAACGATAAATTTATGCAAAAAACTAAGCTTTTGCATGTATGGCACGACTGCTAACAATTTTTTACCGAGTTCAAATCGATTTTATTCATTAAAGGCACTATAACAATACTTTAAAAAAAAACTTAAACACAAAAAAAAGTGTATTTTTTTTTTACATCTTTTGTATTTAACATTTTGACATAAAGTGTAAAACAAGAAAATAGGTATCATAACCTACTTTTTTTTTTTAATTTAAATTGATCTTCGTTGTTTAAAGCGTCAATATAGGATTGTGAGGTAAAACTAAAAATACAAAAAAGTTGTGTTTTTTACGATCTACAACTTGTGTATGAAACTCTATATTGTTGAATGTCAATTTACTCTTGTTATAGGTGATAAACAGATTGTGAAGTTATTTTCATTTATTCTTGCGACCTTAAGCATTTAATTAACTTCCTAGAAAAAAGTGTACTGCAGATAGAAGTTGTATTTTACTGCGATCTACAACTTTTTCTTAGAACACCCTAGCTTTAAATGTTAATTTGCAAAGTTACAACGAAAAAAGAGATTTTTTCCTCTCAAAGCTCTATAGTAAAAGTGCTGGGAATTTTTTTCTCATTGACGAAACTTCTTTGATTTTATACCACCACGTTCGATGGTAAAGAAGAAAGTATTTACTAAATCTGACGTAGGTTTGTGGTCGGTTGGGTGAACTCAAAATAAGTACATAGTGAGGACTGTTAACTTTTTTCTATGATTCTTTATGACCGAGGCAAGAGCCAAGGGTGGTGCGGTAACTTTGAGGCACGGCTGCCAGTCTCTAGAGTCCTGAATTTTCTCCTTCTCCTTTACTCTCTGACTAAGCTCTATAGCTGCACTTCTCTCTATTGGTCATACGTCCCTATTTGAGGTGGTGCGGTGCGTACGTATTGGTATGCTATAGGCCAGAAGATTAGACGAAAAGTGCCTATATTGTACCTAATTACGCACAGGATATAACATAGCTAATTCGGTTCGCTTATGTGTAAGGAACATCGTCCTGAAATCGATCCCATTTTAGAGGTGAGAAACAATGTCAAATTAACGATACAGTGTTCAAAAATCGCCAAAAAACGAGTTTTTTATAAGTTGCTCTTAATGTATTATTAATAAAACTACCAGAGTTTTTTTAACTTGTAGATATTAGATAGCCAAACAATTTGAGACCTGCAGAATTAAATTTGGTAAATAACTTATTAAAATATCAATAAATTAGTGTCGAAAATTCCCAAATTTGAATTTATTTTTAATTTAAATAATAACGGTCCCACGTACTTCAAAATTTGTGAAAATACGTCTTTTATGGTCTTGAGTACACCGTTAAATTTTCATAAAAAAATATTTGTTCGTTTACGAGAAATTATTAATGTTTATTAAAAAAACGTTAAATTGAAGCCAAGATAATTTTTTTTTATAAGTTCACCATCTATTTATTTATAAACGATAACGCTTCAAACCGTAGGTATAACTTGTTCAATATTTACAATACGTTAATTTACTTCTTGCGAAGTCCAAATAGCTGTACAAATAGGTGCACTCTCATCCAAAAGCGATGATCGTTTTGGACGAAAGCAGAAACTGTTATTAGTTGGCGTAGATAGTTTTAAGTATAGAGAACTGCGAGAAATTGTTGCCTTTCTATATATCTTTACAGGCGGCGACACTACGTCATGTTTTTTTTAATCAAGGGAAGAGCGAAATTTTTTAAAGAGACGAAGGCATACTGAAAAAATTATCGGAAGTTTTTTATGAATCGCAAGCTAACATCGAACAGTTAACTGAGAATGGCCAACAAATTATAATTCGTATCTACAGTATTAAAAAAGATACAGTTATAATTGCACTTTATTGGCTAGATAAACGTGGTAGGAGCTTTAACTTGCACGTTTTAAGATATCAGCAGTATGAGCGCAGTGCTATAACAAAAAAATTATCTTTCGAGAACTTGCCTCCCACGTATGCAGCTGCTAATTAACATATTTTGCACGTGTACTATCAACTGCAGTTGTGGCTAGGCAATACGTCGTTAAATGCAACGAACTTTGGTTGGCAAGTATGCGATAATATGTTACAGCCCCTTCAAACGACTGATATGCTCTATCCCTACAGCATTTTAACCAAAATATCGTGTTCGTGCGAGGGAAACTGTTCGAATAACCGTTGTGGATGTCACAGGCATGGTCTTAAATATTAAAGGCTGTGCTCTAGCTGTCATAGGGAGACCTGTGAAAACAACAGTATGGCGATATCCATAAGTGATGCGATAAATACTGATGGCGATGAGAATAATTGCTATGAAAACGCGTGTGATATTATTAATGAGAAGGATGAATGTAAAAATACCTATATAAATAATTATGTATCTGAAAACTCCCAGCTCTGCGAGCCAGCTGACAGAATGAGAAGGTTGATGTAAGTCAACAAAAACTTATTGAATGTAATCATTTTTTTTCCTTTCTTACCTTTTATACTGAAGAACTGTATCTTAAATAATCATAAAAATATCTATAAAAAAGAAAAAAAATGTTTTTAACCATTTTATCAATAATTTGTTTATAACAATTAAATGTCTTAATAATTTTGTATTTAACTATGCTACTTGTTGTTAAATTCTTGTGCTACCGCAAATTAAAACATGAAAATTAAATGAGAAACAACGGAGATACAGTCTTTTTTTTTCCTCCGAAAATTTGAAGTGACTCGATCGACTTTTCGATCACTGCTTGCCTTGAACAACTGATAACAGTTTCTGCTTTCGTCCAAAACGATCATCGCTTTCGGATGAAAGTGCACCTATTTGTACAGCTATTTCGACTTCGCAAGAAGTAAATTTACGTATTGTCAGTATTGAACAAGTTATACTTACGATTTGAAGCGTAAATGTTTA
This sequence comes from Copidosoma aretas, assembly GCA_030522625.1. Lineage (NCBI taxonomy): Eukaryota > Metazoa > Arthropoda > Insecta > Hymenoptera > Encyrtidae > Copidosoma > Copidosoma aretas. The sequence continues at coordinate 29,635 of JAPYYV010000418.1, forward strand.
TCAATAAACAAATGGTAAATTTATTTAAAAAAAAAATTACCTTGGCTTTAACACATGCTACAGCCACTTTTTTTTTTTTAAATTCGTGTAAAATTACCAGCTATTTATCTGTGAAGACCGCATGACGCTGCAGTCATTTGTTTACGAGATATTAAAAAAAACATACATTCGAAAAGTGCACATTTTTCGGACGCCATTTTGACGGTCTTAAAATAAAAAAATGATTACTTCCATAGCATCGTCGTAAAATCTAGGTCTCTACGAAAAAAATGAGCTCTCGATCGATCATTTTTGTCGACAGGAGTCCTTAAAATAGAATTAAACATTTAACATATTTTTAATAAACATTCACAATTTCTCGTAAACGAAAGAATATTTTATTATGAAAATTTAAAGGTATACTAACGACCATAAAAGACGTATTTTCGTAAATTTTGAAGTACGTGGGACCTTTATTTTTTAAATTAAAAATAAATTAAAATTTGGGAATTTTCGACAGTAATTTGTTGATATTTCAATAAGTTATTTACCAAATTTTATTCTGCTGGTCTCAAATTGTTCAGCTGTCTAATATCTACAAGTAAAAAAAATTCTTGTAGTTTTATTAATAATACATTAAGAGCAACTTATAAAAAACTCGTTTTTTGGCAATTTTTGGCACACTGTATCGTTAATTTGACATTGTTTCTTACCTCCAAAATGGGATCAATTTTTAGGACGATATTCCTTACACATAAACAAACCGAATTAGCTATGTCGTATCCTGTGCGTAATTAAATTATCGTTTTTCCTAATTCCTCTGGCCTACTATGTATTGTGTACGCCACACGATATAAAATATCTTTAATTTTCATATTTGTAATATTATCTATTACTACGGTTCCTCACGTGTACAAGCAGTTAACATTCCTACTGCAGGATGTATCAATTGCTCTGTAATCATAATATATTTTATTATTGTCATAAAATGTTGAGAAATAGTTTTGGAAACATAAGAATGAATTGAAAAGAGCATTTAAATCTCCTGAAAGAACAAGAGCTAAATATTGCTAGTAGCAGAATCATTCGAATAATGAAGAAACAGACTTATTAAATTTAAAAAATGCCACGATTTGATAGGGAACGATGAAGCTCGTTCAATAAAAAAAGCAGTTGCGCAAGGAAAAAGGAGACAGGAAATGTCGAGAACACGAAAGGGGATCAAAAAACCAAAACACTGGGACACAATGTGCTGTAGAAGAAGAAATTCTTCACTAAATGACAAGCCAAGAGTATTTACAGCACGGCGATTTATTCTATTGAAGAACACATCACATTCTAATATTCTGGTGTATTACGTGCGCCCTGAGGGACTTAGGCAATTGCGAGCACGCACACGTAGTTATACCAGGTACACTGATAGAAAACTGGAGCGACTACTGAACAGCAAGTGCAGACGCTATACCAAATTGACTGCTCGCCCTAGGTTTAGTCATTGGTACAACTGGCGCATCACTGAGAACGCTCTACAGGCCAGTGTGGCGCACTAGCTGCACCACTCCTCAGGCTCGCACGCCCGAGCCTGAAGATTCCTGCTGCTGTTGCGCCACTCTGGTACGCTTTGCGCTTACAGTGAGTCGCCCGCTAATCTACGTGCCACCTGAGGGACAGAGCACACGCCAGTTTTCTCTCATTGTATATACATCCAACAGTAGATAATATTTTTAAACATCCCCTTTGCATTAGCTATTGGAAAATCGAAACATTTACAAATACATGGTTAAAAATCATCAAATTAAAATGAAGTTTTAGATGAAACGAGTCATTTTTACTTCTCGCGACAAGTACACAGATTTTGTAATTATCGAATTTTGTATTGAATAGAAGAATAAATAAACACTTATCACGATATACGTCATGCGACGTATGAAAATTTTAGCCAATCCGACGATAACATTTATATTGATTCTCTGATTAAAATTCTGAGTAGCACGCATATACTTTTGTAAATTAATTCCTGGACTCTTGCGAACTTAAGTGTTATAATATTACGATAACATTTATTTTCTGATCTATTGAAAAATGTTTACGTTTATTTCCAGCTGATAATATCAATTCTCTACTCTGTGCTGTATTCTGATAATGTCATGATAGATTCACTAAATAAGATTACGGATAACCCAAGGTGCTATGGTGGTACCTAAAAAGTATGATGAATCTAGAATATGTTGTGCACATCAACAATATTAACTACTTACTCGCATTATTATTTACTTCACCTCTGTACTATATAATTTATTTTTTTAGCTACCTTTATATAACACTATTTCATTGACTATCATACCACAAGGTGGTAGGAAAATCTAGCAGTTAAAGCATGCAGTCTAAGAATGGCATCCAGGGGATCAAATGTGGGCTAATTGCACACGAGGCAGCCTCAGGGACTGCGGAAGGTCCAGGGGCCTAGCTTTGAGTGAAACCCTAGCAACTATATTATGGTGCAAGATATATATCGCTGAGCGTTCAAACTATGATTGGCCGTATTACTCTAATTTAACTAATTTTATGACTTTATTTTCGTGTCCAAGCTTTTAGGCAGCATGTTGGATTAAAATTGTAATCAACGATAAAATTAAAATATTTAATCACCGTTGTAATTTGCAAAAGAAATAACAATCTAAGTGGCTACTTCTAGAGGTATAGGGTTTTACTTTTGAAATCGCATCATTACCTAAGCTCTTGGGTTCCAGTATATTAAAATACTCTATTTCTTAAAATCTTAGTTTTTAGTTTCTTAGCTCCGATATAGTATTATCTCGGTGACAATATTTTTTTTAATAGTTAATAGAAAATAAAATTAAAAGAATTACCTAAATATAAAAGGTAAAAAGTTTTCTATTTAACAAGACAATTTAGATCATTCCATCATCTAGTTAAGATGATTTTTACAGTAGTTCTACGATATAGACATTAGAAAATTATTGGATGGTAATATTTGGTCGAAAATTGTTACGTAAAATATAATATAATCTATTTTTGGCTTTAAAATGGACACTTAATATTATTAGAAAGCCTTTTTATTGACAATCTTAATCTTAAAGTATGCAAAGTACTTTTTTTTGCATAATATAAGGACTATAAAGAGTTTTATAGTCCATCTGCCACAAGATCTAGCTAGTAGCTTGAAAGAAAATGATTTGGTTATCGATAAGGACACACACATCATACTTTTAGGCACAATCGTTATACTGACAGAGTGCCTAATGTTTTTGCTCACCAAAAAAAAAGTGATTGAGGTTACACAAGGATTTTGATATCTTGAAAATAGACTTTACTTAAAACATACTTAACACATAATCAAGGTTATCTTGCAGCATTCTACTTGTCTGTATAAAGGAAAGTTTCCATTTCTATTTAAGAAAAATTGACCACCTGGTTTTGAAATGCAAGCACGTTAGCTGATACTAGGGTTGGAAAAGTCGACTCCGACTTTAGTCGAAAATCGATCTTTCACTCAAAAAAATCGACTTTTTAGAATCGAGTTGAAGTCACTTGAAGTCGACT
>JAPYYV010000419.1:0-34155 GCA_030522625.1 Copidosoma aretas
GATAACGAAATTGGATATTGGAAAATGGGAATGCATCCAAAACATTATAGATTTTTAATAATAATGCAAATAGTCCATATGTATTGCCTGTGAAGTCGCAATCGGTAGTAGATGATGCAAAAATATTTTAATAAATAGTAAATGAATGATTTGACCGATCTAAAATATAAACAGTCCTTATCATTAGAAGTATAAAATTTTACATTTATTAAATACTGTGAAGAAATTTTAGTAATAAGTAGATTAAACTTAAAACGCAAGTATTTAAAAGAAAAGAAAACAAAGAAGAATATTGAAAACGATACAAGCCAAGAATAATTGTATTGAAAACTTTTACTGAGTCACTTTAATAATCATTGCATTTAAAATATTCTTTAAACTCGCTTTAACCAATACTTGAAAATATGGAATACATTAATAATAATAATATAATAGTAGGTACATTAAAAATAGCTTTTTATTATATTTTAATATTGCATTTATGTCAATAAATTATATTATTATTGTAAATATTTAAAATAAAAAATTTTATTTCAAGTTTGAATTAATTTATAATGGCTATGGGGTGGAAAACATGTAAAATATAAAATACAGCTAACAAATTTGTTAGAAGTAAAATCAATACACAAAAACATTTAAGTTTACTGATCAAGTTCAAACAATTATACATTAAAATGCTATGAGGGACTATTTGTATAAGTTTCTTACATTACCACGCAGTGCATGATTTAGGTCAGTCGTTAGCATACCGTCGATCTACGCTGGAAACCATGGTTTAAGACTATTCACCAGAGATTTTTTTTAATTCTAAAAATATTTTTTAATGCTTCTAGAACTACTACTATTATTCAAATTCAATATCAAACACTAAAATTATAAATTAATTATACCTTAACATCATTGTCTGCTAATACCACAGGGAATTATTTTTACATTTTTTTCAGTGAGTTTTCCACTGATTTATAAGGTACATTTTCACTATTTATGGAGTGAAAATTTCACTACTTCTCAAAGTGAAGATGATTTCACTATTTTACAAAGTGACGTTTCACTATTTACATGTGACCTGATTTTAACTTTTGGAATAAAATTAACTGATAATCAGTGAAATTTCACTGGTTTAAATTTAGAGAGTACAGTGACTGACTATACAGCTTTAGCGTAAGCGCCCTACACCGAGGAGTTCGAGGCTCTCACGAGTGGGACAGCAGCTGCCCCACTCGGACAGAGATCAGCGGTCCCTCTGTTCGGTAGTGCAGAATTCCTCTAGAGGAGTTCTGCTCTCCCACTTTTCTCTTCGTGTATGCAAAAAAAAATCACTAGCTTTATATTGACACACGTAATTCAATTAAATCTCTGTATCATATATGTAACATCAATATTGATTCGATAACTTGTGATGAACATAAATAAACATTGTACTACAGCACTAGCGACGGTTTTTGTAATTCTATTACATTAAAACCTACATCATTATAATGAATAAAAACATTTCAGCGGTATAGAAGGCATTCGATTCATCAAAAATATCTCTTGAATAACCTTTTATCACTTTATTTTGTGCAATACGCACACGGTCTGTTAAATGCCAGACTAATTTTTTTTTCAAATCACTATGTACTACTTACATACCAAATCTAATGATAATATTGGCTCGACATGCTTTGTGGAGCGTAAGAAAAAGGTAGGAAAAAAGATAGAGAATCGATGTCATGTTTCGTTCTAGATCGTCGGCAGGACTCTTTGGTGTGGCTACGCTAACAATCTTAGCCATAGATGTTTGCAGCGCAAAATGAAATTTGCGCACGTATGGGCTACATGCATACATTAAAATCAAGCGTATTTGCAACAACGGCGAAGCAAGAGTGGCATCACGGAATATAGGGCGTGAGAGTCATTCATTCATCCGAAATTTTAATCGGAGTGAGCTCACTCTGACCTCTCGCTGATATACAAATTATGTAGATTAAACGACTGTTTCTGTTCTCAATGATATTTTTTAACAGTGTATTTTGTGCAATATGCCCATGGTCTGTTGAGAGATCAACAAATCGATTTCTTAAATCAATATATATATATATATATTATCAGATATCAAAGCAAGCCGAATGATCTTATTGGTTTAACATACTTGGCAGAGCGTCAGAAAAGGTAGGGAAAAAGATAAAAAATCGAACTCACGTCTCGTTTTGGATCGTCAGCAGGACTATTTAGTATGGCTACGCCAATGATCTTAGCCATAGTCGCTTGCAGTGCAGAATAAAATTAGCGCATACACGCATACATTTAGAACAAGAGTGTGTGTGCCGAGGGCGAAGCAACTGTAAGAAAATTACTTAACTATGATATTATTTAACCTTTGTTACTATATGCGTAAAAAGTTGGCAGAACTGAGCTTTATTCGCAGTTCACTGATAACCTAACCTACTATGTTCTTTATTGTCAAGCTCAACAACTTTGACGCTATGCTCAGAGCTACGTTTAAGCTTGAATCTAGTAGCGTATAGTAGATATTAGCATTTGAGTAGACACCTAGTTGTTTTCTCTGATACACCCAATCGAGTTCCAGATTGACATTCAAATTACATACTTGAGATCTATAAAATTACTCTTCTGTAGCATGTTCGATTTCCAGCCCGTGACTAGACAATGAAATTCGAAATCTATTACGTATTTTGAAGGAGGCTATCAGACACCTAGTTACTTTTTTGGCTCGTTTGTTTCTTTAATCTTGTTGTTTAAAACACATTAAGGCTGTTAGAAATAATGCTTTGTTTGCTTAAACGGTAGTCTTAGGGTATAATACCAGATGATATACTATGACTGGTGACCATAGGTATATAAGAGAATTAATAAAAAAGGACGTATTATCCATGCTTTTTTGTTTATATAGTAAGCACATGGCAAAGTAAGAGCTGGCTTTGCTTCACAGTCATCCTGGCTATAAAATATGCCTATGCAATATTCGTGGATGAGAAGTATAAAAATTATCATATCAGAGTAGCCACAATCTTGTCTTCGAAATGTAACCGTTTACCTATAAAATCAAATAATAGTGATAACTTTAAATCTCAGCATGAACACTATTTACCCCTGTGTTTATGCGTAAAAAAATTTGTATAGAATAAAAAAACGGGCTTCAGATTAGGAAGTTGGATATGAAACGTCGGTTGTAAGATACAATAAGCTTATTTCCTTTGTATTTCCAATCAGTTGGTCTACGTTGACTGCAATAGCAAATGATCTTGATACTGTACAGATTACATCCAAATGAATAGAGGAAGGAGGGTAAGATTTTGTATGGCTGCTAGGTCCAGTTGAAGGCTGAGAATCACACTAAAAAAAGAGCCAGAGTAACAGAGTAAGTATGTTTTTCTTTGATGCACAAAAATTTATATTAGTATCGCTATTATTATTATATTTAATATTATTGTTATGATCAAAATCTTTACTATTATATTTATTTTTATTATATGAATTATAATAATGGTATTGTTGAAAAAAATGTGTGCATCAGTATTTTAAAATACAGTTAGTAGTTCAAATAATATTTTGATAATAGTACAGCTCACAACTCAATGTATATACATTCCATACACAGCGTATACAAGGTCACTATAAATGTTATCGTACTATGAATGATGAAATTTTATAAGAGGAATATTTTACATAATTGTACAACAGCGAAATCTATCGAATTAAACAAATTATATGGTTTTTTTGGAATCAAGAGAAAAGAAACAAATATACTGAAAAATGCTTGAAGTTTAAAATGTGAACACACTGTCCAAAGTTACCACTGGTGGCTAGTATTAGCCACACAAAAGTCTATCGATGGTGAAAATAAATCTAGTAAGAGGAACGATAGTAATGACAAAAATAAAATAGAAATAGTAAATAGAAACTATCAAGGGGCATATATGTAAATATTACGGATAACATAATTTTACGTTGAAGAATACTGCCCACAAAGACTTGCATCCAATACAGAAGTATCTGGGAGAACGTGTTTATCAAACTTTGCAGATGCAACCAAAAAGGAAAAATATTTATTCCACGCCAAAGTAAAAGTCTCACGACGCAGCAGAAAAAAAAAATATTGTAAATTATAATGTATCAAGACTAGCTCGTACATCAGATAATAAAGAATAAAAAAAATTCCAGTGTTATTAAGTTTTATAGGCTATCTTTCGACATTACTACCTGAAAGCATTTTCAAAGGGATTAGGCTGTTAGCTTTAGAAGTGCAACAGCTGTTGCTGTCACTCGTCCCAATTGTTTGACTGTTATAAAGAAAGAACAGGGCTACGGACTTTAAACTCTTTTCATCAAGGTACACTCCGAATCGAGCACACTGTTTTTGGAGTTAAGGCAGGAAAACCTGACGCTTCAAAAGGTGATATAACTCAAGCAGTTAAGAAAAGCGAATAAATTAGAGAAGACTCTCGTTATTATCGTCCAGATAATCAAGGACATGCACATTATTCTTAACATGATGCATCAAAGAACTATGATTTAAATAAGACTTATATTCCCGGGTGTAAAGACTTAAATGTGTCTGACTTGATGCAGGGTATTTCTTGCATATAATCAAGAACATAGATCAGCTTTGACTCATGTGATTAGTAATCTTGATGCTGACTACTACAATTCAGATTTTAGAAATAATAATGGACTAATAAAAGAGACGGAAGATGAAAATGAACGGTACATTATCTGTATATATTTAACATTTAAAATATTGCATAGGTAAAATTTTATTCTCGCTACGTTTTGCCGTCTAGAGCGATTTTCGTCCGTACAATAGTTTTTAGTGTTCGGTATCGTTCCATTCTTGTAACCGATTTTGACTTTGTGGGATCCTGAAATTTTAGTAACTGGTTTTCACTGTTTGCACCATATGCATTATTGTCCAGCATAAGAATGATGGAACGTACGTAGACGACAATATAGAATCAGATACCATTCGATAAAATACAATGTCTATAACTGTTTTTTGTGATTATTTATATAATACTTTCTCTATTTTAAAAAAAAAAAATTTATTTAAAATATTATTATTGCACAGTTATACGAAACAACCGTTATTTTTAATAATGAATGGATGTATGCTTTTAAACTTTATAAAGTTATCTATCGTTCCTGTTATTTTTAAAGATGACATTGATCTATTCTATCCGTCAATTTAAAAATACAAACTATGATTGAGTTAACAGTACATAAAACGGGACCTTACGACCTAGCCTGTTGAGATTTAAATAGAAAAATAGTACCAAAAATACCACGTTCTAGGTTAGCACAATGTTATTTATGCTATGCTGTGACTAGTTTAAAGAATATTAGTCTAGTCTAAGAAATATTTTCTACCATTAATGTGAAATCTTGTTGTATTATATAGAAAAAACAGGTATACCTCGGTTTTAACATCAAAGTAAAGCGGCAAGCTCGGCTTCCAATAATCAAGAAAAAAAATAATCGTTTTTGCGGGACCTCTTGAAAGTATTTCGAAAAAAGAAGATTCCAAGTATTTGTTTTAATATAAATTAAAAGAGAGTGAAATCAAAGAAATTAAAATTTAACTGTGCGATCCACAAGAACTGGAACTGTATAGAAGTGAGTAGTTTTGAAATGAGGTAATGCAGTATGAGGCAATGCAAATGATGAGAAATGGATTTTTGTATGCATGTAAACATGAAGATTTCTTTGATAACTAAAAAATATTCAAAAAATTTTTTTTTTCTACTATATTATATTAAATACATGTTACTTTGAGATCAAATAAAACTACTTAAAGCAGCAAATTGTTGAATTCAGAATATGTGTGTTTCGTTTGATTATCAACACTAATTCTGTATTCTAGGCTATGCGCGACTTAAAGAAGTAACTAGTGAAGACGGTTTACAATTATCTTATTATAAGATGTCACGCCGATTAGATAAGATTCATTAATCAGCATCCGTATACTCAATAAGTATAACAGCTGCTTTATAACAAATAATAAATAAAATCATTAGACATCAATAAATAGGTTTATTCTGAATTGCTTGATTTATCACTGGAGGCATCAATACCCTCTTTAGTCCCGTTATTTATCAGATTACAATTGGTTGCCTTATTTTGAGCCCGAATCACCATTGGTAAATAGCCTGTCCCAGAATAAGGTGCGGCTAAAAATCGATGACGTGTAGGAGGTAGTTGAGCACACAACATACTACGTGGTTTGGATGTTAGTGATGTACTATCACTAGTACATAAGTCGGAGGTCACAGATACTGGAATCGCAGTTCGTGGCCATGTTTTATAATCAAAATCTGGTATACGATCATCATTACACACCAAAGTTTCCATAGCAGAGATTAGGTCACCTGTAATAATAAGAAATTATGAATGGTAAATTATCTGGGAACATTACCTGCAATAGACTTATACTTGATAAAAATCGATAAGTGTATGAATCTAAGATGGTAGAGAAATGTTGAACACAAATCCAGAGATTGCTTATTCAATAGATATATTTGGATCGTGGGATTATTACAAGAAAAAGAGGAAATTCTGTTTCAATAATTTATAGTATTATATATATATATATATATATATATATATATATGTCCTGTAATAAATAAAAAATAAGGTTTCGAGATTTACATTTAAACCTTTACACTTGAAATAGTTATGTTGTAAACAATTATTGAGTATTACTTTGTAGGGGTAAACGCACCATCTATCGTACACTCGTAAATTCACTCTATTTTGTTAACATGATAGTAAGATAGTTTGATACTAAATATTGCCTTAGTAGAATTTTTAATTGTTCTTTGGGATCTCAAGAAAGCACATAAATTATCTCAATCACGATGAAAGTGTCAACACCAGGGAAAAATGGAAATTCCAAATCCAAGAAAAAGCGCCAAGTCAATTGTGCAGTTAAAAAATAAATAAATAAAGAACCAGAATAAATTATTCCAGAAAAAGTGTCTAACAAGCTCTAGATGAGATCAAGAAAGGAATTAATACCAATAACACTGTGTCAACGAGGTATGGCATTCCTGCAAACACTCTAAGAGACAAAATAAACTAAAAATATTTAGGGAATAATCCAGGAATTGGTTCTGTCCTTACACAACATCAAGGAAATGAGTTTAAAAAGGATTTTTGAAGCTGTCAGAAAAGATTTCCCTACATGTAAGTTTTAGTTAATTCAAACTGTGTAGGATATTTGCGTTAAGCTTGGCAAACGTAATCCTTTCATTAATAATACACCTGGAAAAAAATGGTCGATTGGGAGTCTTTTCAATTTATTCATGAAAATACACCCAAAAATAGTCACAGGGGTAGCCGGGACAGTAACTGTTAACAAAGCAAACGTAACAAAATAAGGTCTGAGAAAATGGTACTCTGAGGTATATGGTTATGTTGTGGAAAAAAATCTTTTGGACATTGAAGCTGATCACATCTATAACAATGGATGGAGAGGCAAACGTTTAGATTGAATAAAAAAACGTCGACAAAAAGAAGTTTGCGTACAAAGAAAAATAGTTGAGTTTGAATAACAAGAAGAAACGAGAGTTCAAAAGTTAGCTGACAAAAAAATCAAAAAACAAAAACAATTACAGAGAGAGCAACAAAGATGAGAAAAAGAAAATGATAAATTAAGAAAGCGAAAAGAGAAGTGGAAAGCCATTGAAAATAGAAAAAACGCTCTTGAGAAAGATTTATTGGACAAGACCAAAGCGATTGATTTAAAGTTTAAGTTTCATACCTTATTGAGAAAGATATAACGATATAACGACTTTTTATGTCCAAAAAGCAGTTTTTTGCTACTTTTAGGCACTATCTGAAACATTTCTAACGTATTTTTAGAAAAAAATTTTATTACTGATACATAGCTCCCTCTATGAGTAAGCAAAAAGGCTGCTAAGAAAGATTTATTGGACGAGACAAGAGCGATTGATTAAGAAACTCAGATTGCAGAACTTCAAGAGAAACAATTAAAACTGAACTAAAAATAAGACCAAAATCCATTACAAGTAATTTTTACAATGATCAGTTAATTTTTTTATAATTTTAGCCAAGTGGTTTTTCATTTAGTATAAAAATACTTAACTGTCATCGTTATGCTGAATCTAATTAAAGTCTGATTACTGCTTAAATATATAAAATAACTTATCTGCATTAATTTAAAATTTAATAATTTATTAAAAAGATTTGTTTCATATTATAAGATATTATTGTTTTTTAATATTTTAATTGGACAGACAAAAATCAGAACCTTAGAATAGCTGGAGACTACAATAGTAGTCGACTTACGATATTATGAAATATACGGTGAATAGGGCCCGGTATTAGGAATACGTACGGTAGATGGGGTACTGTAATTAAAACGGCGGTACGGTAATAGAAACATGACTTTTACTTAATGTTTTTATTATAAAATCGTTTTTTAAAATTCTAACCGCTCAAAAAAATTTATGTGCTTTCTTGAGATCCAAAAGAACAATTAAAAAATTAAAAAGGCAAAATTAAGTATCGAACTATCTTACCATCACGTAAAGAAAATTGAGTGAATTTACGAGTGTACGGTAGATGGTGCGTTTTCTACTAGTAGATATTTGGAAATAAAAATAATAAAATTTATTCTTTAAATTATTTATTTTAACGGTAAATAGATGTATTTTTTTACATTAACTGAGTAAATGGAGTGCCTTAAATATTTACAGACTAAACATAGCTTGTAAACATTTCTAAAAAATTTGATCCGTTTTAAAAGATATAAATTACTCAAATTTATGAAAATTTTTTATCATTTCTTGCCCCTTAATTATTTTATTTTATTCGAATTCCGCTCACCTTTTACACGAGCTTTTTTCCGGCCTCGTGATGTTTTATTTGACTCTTTATCACCATCCGTGGAAGAAAGATTTTTATTAAACTATATAATATGTTCATAAGCTTTACTGACAGCATGATCTAACATTTCTATGTGTAAGCTTTTCAATAGAACCTTATGTGCCTCAGTAATGAGTCTCAAAACTATGTCGTAGACTAATAGCTTGTAAATTTTGCAGAAAGTAAGCGGTATATATGTTTTCACAAAGCTTATGCACTAATCATACAATAAATACAAGAAAAATTCTAATTTTTTGTAGAAAATAATATACTGAATTTAGGTTTTGTTTAAACTAAGATTCTTAAACTTTCTTCTCATAAATATGCTACACTATCAAAATTAATTACATGGAAAAAAAAATAGTCACAAATCAAAACACATTTGTCTGCTGAAATAAAATAAACGTGCTGTTTAAAAACGTTTTCCCGAGGGTTGTCGGTTTTAGTAATGGCATAGTATTAATTATAAAATCCACTACACGATACGAAGTACGCCAAGGTTAATTCTGATTTTATTTCAGAGTATATATTACGCTATGCCACAATTTGGATTTCACTTTAAAGTATACAGTATGAGGAGATCGATTTCAGCTCTATTACAAAGAATAAAGTACGCCATTTTTCTGAACTCTACTCTGCAGTACAAAGCACGCCAAAATTAACTCTAATACCATTCTGGAGTTAGGAGAACGCAAAGTTCGATTTTTAGCTTTACCTTAGAGTACGAAGTATTCCGGGATTTATTCCGAATATTCTTCTAAAGTTCAGAGTACGACAGCATAAATTTTTAATTCCGGTGGTATTCAGAATCAGTTTTTCTCTCAGCTTGCAAAACTGCATCTTCTTCTACCTCTATTTACCTATCTATCCGTCTCTTAAATGTTAGCTATCGTGAATCAGCCTATAAGCTGATATAGATGAAAGCTCTAAAAGAGTTCATATGTATTAAATAAAGTTATTCTTTTATCAGAATAAGTAATCAAAATACATGTACTCCCTACTGCATGATTGTGTAAGTGGCGAGTAAAATTAGTTGAACGTATTTAATAAAGTACATACGATAATATGGAGGTATTACGTCAACTATGTATTATTATAAGCTTACGTAGGTAATGAGTTATAAAGAAGTAAATATTTGATTAAACTCTTGTTCTATAACTAGTTCAATAATTCTATATTTATTACGTAGAACGCTGCTTATGTACTCGATTTTATGGTCAGAATTATTTTTAAGCGTGTGTGTGTGCAAATAAATTACACCTACTTATGCATACGCATTAACTTTATACCGAGCATGTTAAACTCTCTGACTCAACTCGTACTTAGTACCTCCCTTACTAAAGAGTGCGAGGTATAGGAGATTCAAAATTTTGGAAAAAAGGGGAGAAAGGATGAAATTCGATTTGTCCTTGTTAGCTAGCTGGGACTCGTTCGTGTAATGGTGCGATCCCATGAAGCACAAAATCTGCATCGTGAACTCATTTGAGCCCATAAAATTAACGAAGAGGTCTCTTCTGTACACCTCTCTCTCTCTTACTCATGGGCTCCAATGGGTTTCGTCTGTGGATTACGTGCTTCATCTGACCAAGCCCTTAGACGCTAGACATCTAGCTGCATACAAAAACATATAACACTTGCACTGATACGCGCATATTACCGCGAGGTCAAGACTGATGAAGCGTGTAAAGGTTTGAATATTATTTCAGTCGTATGCCAGAATTCATTCAAATTTTATCAAACTTTGTACTAAAACTTGTTTGATTATGTGATATTGAATATATATAACGTGGCATCCTTACTTGATTCTTCGACCAGAATTACTTTTCAGCGTGAGCGTGTATGTCTGTCATAAATAAGCATACGCATTAATTCATACAAAGCAAGTTAAAGCCTCTGTTGGAATTCATACTTCACACCTCCGTTGATAAAAATCGCGAATCGTAGGAAAGGCTATAATAGCCGCGTTCTATATATACAAAAATTTATTAGTCGAAAAAGTTGTTGTTTGAAAGTTTAATAGAATTTGAATAAATTCTGGCATACGAATAATATAAGAAGCAAATTCTCACGCTTTATCAATCTTGCACTAACGGATATATGCACATAACAGTGCAACTGTTAGACAAGTTTGTATGTAGCTTAATCGCTGGCACGTTACACTGATGAATCCCAGCTAGCAGCTAATGGCCAAACAAATCCTATCCATTTTTTCCTATCTTCCAAATTTGTTTCTTCCCAACTCTTTACGCTCTTTATAAGAGAGGCACAAAGTATAAGTTGTAACAGAGGGTAGAACTTGCTTCGTATAAAGTCAATGCGTATGCATGTGAGAGTCCGATTTATTTGCACAGACACACACGGCTAAAAATAGTTTTCCAACAAAACCACGTACAGAAGCCACATTCGATATAATTAATATGGAATAATCAATCAATTTGTAGTACAAATATTTAATAAAAATTGTATAAATTCCGGCATACGGTTAAAAAATGCCAAATGTCACATGCTTCATTAATCTTGCCCTCGTGGTTATATAGCCTTATCCGCGCAAGTGTTAGAAGTCTTCGTATGAAACTAGATCACTAGCGTACTACACTGACCAGTTTTGGCTAGCGGTCAAGAACGAAATGAATCTCATACTTTTTTTCCGATCTTTCAAATTCTTCCTCTCCTACACATTGCATTTTTTTTTAAGAGAGGCGCTAAGTATGAATTTTAACGGATAGTTGATCTTACTTGGTATACAATCAATCCCTATGCATGCGATGGTGAAATTTGTTTGCTCACACACACAGACGCTTAAAAATAATTATGCTCGCAAAATCGAGTATAAAAGCCGCGTTTTATAAATATTCAAATTTGAATAATCAACTAGTTGTAGAACAGGAGATTCAATAAATTTAAATTAATGCTGACATACGATCAAAATAAAATGCCAAATCTTCACACGCTACATCAATCTCGCCCTCGCGATTATATACGCGTATTAGTGCAATTATAAGTCATGTTTGTATGTAGCTAGATTGCTAGCACGCTACACTAACGAATCAAAGCTAGCGGTCAAGGACAAAACAAATCCTATTTATTTTTTTCTATTTTTAAAATTACTTCTCTCTTTTACTTAGCGATCTTTGTTAAGAAAGGCACCAAGTATGGACTTTAACAGAGGGTTTAACTTGTATGGTACGGATTCGATAGGTACGCACGTGTAAGTGCAATTTACTTGCACAAACACTCACGCATAATAAGATTTTGTTCAAAAAATCGAAAATAGAAGCCACGTTTTCTATGATGAATATAAAACATCAAGCAAGTTGTCGTATAAAAGAATTATTAAATTTTAAACAATTCTATAACACGATTAAAATAAAATGCATAATTGTCACACGCTATATCGATCTTGCCTTGCGGTTCTATACACGTTTGAGTGAAAGTATTAGACGTGTTTGTATGTAGCTAGATCGCTAGGGCACTACACTAACAAGTTTCAGCTAGCAGTCATGGACAAAACTAATCCCATTTTTTTTTTTTTACCTTCGTAATTATCCACACACACACGCGCCCAAAAATAGTTATGTTCAAAAAATCAAAAATAGAAGCTGCATTTTATATATTCAATGATAAATAATCAAGCAAGTTGTACTACAGGATTTTAATTGAAATAATATGAATTCTTGCATACGATGAAAATTAAAATCCAAATTGTCATACTTGCTTTATGATTCTTGCCCGCGGTTATATACGCGTATAAGTAAAAGTGTTAGGCGTGTTTGTATGTCTAACGTGCAACACTGACGAGTCCTAGCTAGCACTCAAGGACGTAACTAATTTCACCATTTCTCTTCTATCTTCCAAATTGTTCCTTTCCTATACTTTACGCTCTTTGTTAACGAATACACCAAGTATTAATGTCAACAGAGGGTTAAACTTGCTTGGTATAAATTCAAATAATGATGTTTGGGACGGAGCAGTAAAAGCTAGCCCGTCACTATACAACTATAGATATATGCGTGTCGATCGCGGCAACCAACTAACAATAAGAACAATACGACATTTCGTAAGGGCAATGTATACCGCACCAATAACGTATGTTTCCGGTACCACTGACGAGGAGTTCTCGGAGCAGCCGAAGAAGACGTGACATATATGCGGACACCAGCAAAAGTGGCCACTGGCCGCTATATATAACTATAAATGTGTTTTGTGTACGTGCATGAGAGAGCAAAAGGGATTAGAGCAGGCGCGAGTAGTCACAGCACTAGACGATGTAGCCGGGAGTGGTAGTGTAAGCTAGAAGCAGTAGACGCATGAACGAGATCGGGTCGCAGCGCACGAGAGTAATAGAGCAAGAGAAAGGCAGAGAGGAATTTTGGTGGCCAAGGGTCAACTAACTATCGACTATAAAACGAGATCAAGAGAGAGGGTTTCCGGGAAAAAGTGACGTGCAAAACGACGCACAGGGGGACGAAGCAGACAAAATTCTGCTTCCGCTTTATTTTTTGATGGATCGACTTCAAATTTCGTGTGAGTATATAAAAGCCAGACTGCTACGTTTGTGGAATCCAAAATGGCGGATCAAATATGGCAGCCAATAAATATTAGAACTCGGTATCAGGCAAAAAACACGTTACAGGGGGGTTTTTGGGGTCGCTGATAACAAATTAGATGATAAATTTGTAAAATTTAAAATGGCGAATCTAATATGGCAGCCGAAAAAATCTAAATTCTGTACTAGGCACCAAAAATACGTCATGGTTGGTTTTCGGGATCGCTGTTTACGAATTAAACGTTAAATTATCAAATTTCAAATTAGTGGATCCAATACGGCGGCCGATAAATATAAAAATTGGGTATTAGGCACGAAAGTACGTCATGAGGGGTTTTTTGGGTAGCTAATTACGAATTCGTTATCAAAGTTTAAACATTTAAAATGACCAATTCAGTGTGGGGGCTGAAAATACATAAATTTAGAATCTGGTGCCAAAATACGTTGTGATGGGTTTTTCATGTGGCCACTCTTCTGATAAATGTGAGTTAATATGTCATCTGACATGTAAGTTGCTATGTCATGCGGAAGTGTAAGGTGTAACTCACGCTAATATATTTATTACGATGGTTAATTGTTGCATTTTTCGATAATTAGTTATCAAGGCCACGAACATATCGCGTAGTTGTGTTATTCGCATGGTACGATAAAATACATACTTTTTGAGCCTGCATCAAGCTTAATTTGAATGAATAAGAATAAAAAAACAAGTCTGGATGACGTATTATTACCTGACATACACCTCATAATATATCACCTGATATGTCATCTAGAAATTTTTTTAATATCTAGTAATTAATATTACGTTTATCATCGTCTCATATGTATGTTTATCGAGATATCCTACATATACTACGACTGATTTGACCCAAGAGACTGCCATAAATTGCGATATTTCTCAGGTTTTTACGCGATTTAACATACAACTAGGCTTTGCATGATATTACAGCATATTTCAGGTTATGTTCTTCAATCACACAATCTAATTATAGGATTCGAGTTTGACAGTTCTGACACGGTCAGATCGAAAAATAGAAATAAACAATGTGAATTTTTTGTTATATTTTTGATTTTTATCATTTAATTTGATATTAAAGCTCGAGTCCAACAAATCGAAGGAATAGGTATGTATCACATAGACATGTATGACATAGACAATACAAATTTAATATGTGTAGTATGAAGTAAATCTTTAAGAGACTCATTACACTTGTATTTCATGTGTATAACATACGTAATACATATTTATGTGGGTCAAAACGCCAAAAACTAAATGAATTTGACGGAATCACTTGTATAATTTATCACTTAATGAATTCCCAGGTTTTTAACACAATGACCCTATGCGTTTTGAGTTTATTAATAAATAAATGTGAAGCTGTTTTTCTTAATGAACAAATAATTAAATCGTATCTTTTATAACCTAGTAACCCTACGCGCTTCATTTTCATACATTAATAAAAACCTAAAATAATTAATCAAATGCGTTTCATTGGTAATAAATAAATAATAAGTCGTAAGCTATGAAATCTGACTACTGTATGCGCTTCTCAAGTAATAAATCCTGTCAGATTTTTGATTAGTTAATTTTCAAGTCCCCAAAAAGTTAACCTAATACGCTTTACAGCGAATGAATAAATCATTACAAGCCAGTTAACCTAAAGCGCATCTTGCTTCGTAAATGAATTAGCCCCAAGTGCAACTTAATATTCAAGTAGCGCAAAGCGTAATTCGGCTATGCAGTCTTGGATGTATTAATTCATTAACGAAAAAGTGCGACGGGTTATAAGGTTACATGGTCTGTAATATTCTTATGTAAAAAGTAAAGAGCGCGTTGGGTTATTTTACTTTTCGCTAGGGATTTCTTTATTCGTTTATGAAGAGGCACGTAGAGATATGAGGTAACGTAGCTTAGTATCTATTTATCTTGTTTTTCAAAGGGTAAAGGGTCACTTCGTTACATACCTTGTAATTTAGTAATTCATTTATAACGTAGCACATAGGGCAATTAAGTTGACAACTATAGTATTTATTTATTTATCAGCAAAGAAGCGCATTTAATTAACTATCTTATGAATTATTTACTTACTATCTAACAAGCACGTGGATTTGTATGTTATACAGCTTATAATTTATTTATTTGTTTATTGAGAAGCGCGTTAGGTCTCTTGGTTAAACAACTTGGTATACTATTATTGATGAGCTACGAAGCGCGTACAGTCATTGGGTTGAATAGCTTGGGATTTATTGATTAGGTAAATAAGTAAGTAGTTCCGTCGAGTTGATTACGTTTTTGCGTTTTGACCCATATAAACATAAATTACGTATGTAATAAATTTGTAATACATATGTACTGTATCCTCTAAATATTAACTCTATATTAACCATATTATATTTTTAGTACACGTGTGATACAGATGATATATATATATATATATATATATATCATTCTTGCTATCGAAGAACTAAATTAGGCCCCTTATCAGGGGTATAATACCGACTCTTTGATATCTCCCAAATTTCTGCGAGGTGGTCGATCAAAGAGCACACACACACACACATGAGCACACATACACACACATATGCGTGTGTGTATGCGTGTGTGTGCGTGTGTGTTCATGAGTGTGTTACACAACGTACTAAATTTCAAATCCATCCACAAATTACGTGACAAATTTATCGGTCATTTGATATTCCCATTGGTTGGCTATCGGAAGAGCCCCAAGAAGGGAATAATAAAATATTTCGTCAAACCAGGCTTAGGAATAGCAAAACGTGTTATCGCATCTCTACCAATATAGATATTTTTCACCAACAAATGATATTATCAGATCCCTTTATAAGTTCCCTCCGTTTGGTCCAAACAGTACAGAACAAAAATTTGACACAGGACGCTAATAGGCTAGTACTCAATTAAATATTACTTAGAGTAGAAAGAACACACGTTGACTATTATATGGCCAGAGGTCATACATAAATAATTCATTAAAACATTTTTATTAAAAACTTTTATAAAAACATTTTTGAAATTAAGTCATTTCTCTAATCCCGTATTCAACATTTCTGAAAAATACTGGTGGATTGGCATCATAAAATACGTAGCTGATGATAACCTCGTATTTAAGCATAATATTCACCTGACAATAACTCCGTTTTAACATAATAATTACATGCGATTGGTAATAATTGGCTGATTGCCAGGTTAATATGTATAAATAGGTTAGTAGTTCTTTAACTTTAAATCTAAAATCTTAATAGTTGGAATGTCGAAAAACCTTTCTTGCCAAGATACAGTCAGGCCAAAATGTCATGCAATGCTTAGTTATATGACTAATCGCGTAAAAACCTGAGAAATATTGCAATGTATGGCAGTCTCTTGTATCAAATCAGTCGTAATATATAAAGGATATATCGATAAACATACATATGAGATGAAAATAAACGTGATATCAATTACTGTGTATTAAAAAAAAATTATTTGAAGATATATCAGGTGATATATTATGTGGTGCATGTCAGGTAATATTACGTCATCCAAACCTGTTTTTTTATTCTTATTTATGCAAATTAAGCTTGATGCAGGCTCAAAAAGTATGTTTTTTGTCGTACCATGCGAATAGCACAACTACGCGATACGTTCGTGCCCTTGATGACTGGTTATTGCAAAATGCAATAATTTACTATTGTAATAAATATTTTAGCGTAACTTACACCTTACACTTCGGCATGACATAGCAACTGACATGTCAGATGACGTCTCAGATGACATATTAAGTCACATTTATCAGAAGAGTGGCAACATGAAAAACCCATTACAACGTATTTTGGCACTAGATTTAAAATTCAGGTATTTTCAGCCCCCATACGGGATTGGTCATTTTAAATGTTTAAACTTTGATGACGAATTCGTAATCAGCTACCCAAAAAAACTTCTATGACGTGTTTTCGTGCCTAATACCAAATTTTTAAATTTTTGACGGCCATATTGGATCCACCATTTTGAATTTTGAAAATTTAACGTTCAATTCGTAATCAGCGATCCCAAAAACCTCTTATGACGTATTTTTGCTGCCTAATACCGAATTTAAATTTTGTCGGCTGCCATATTGGATTCGCCATTTTTAATTTTACAAATATATCATCCAATTTGTAATCAGCGACCCCAAAAAGCCCCTATAACGTATTTTTGTGCCTAATACCGAATGTTAATATTTATTGGCTACCATCTTTGATCCGCCATTTTGGATTTCACAAGAGTAGCAGTTAGTCTTAATAGTACGACTCATTTTATATACTAACACGAAATTTGAAGTCGAGCCTTCGGAAAATGAAGCGGAGGCAGAATTTTGTCCGTTTCGTCCCACTATGCGACGGTGCAAAGGGTTTAGGAGCCGAGAGACACGGACGTTTGGTGTTAGGTTGACGTAAAGACGAGGTACCGGGAGTGGATGCGTGGGACGACGAGCGGAGGTTCAGTCTACAATGGATAATAGTAGGAAAAAGGATTGAAGAATGGTGTTGAACACCGTGAAAACATAACTGATCGGTGTAGAGTTTTATTTATCGTAGTGTAGTTTTCCCTCTTTCTTGTTTTCCTCACAGATTTACCTGGCTTTCTCGAGCAACTGACTATAGTAAATTTTCTAAAGGAAAACAGTCTAGTGGCCCAAAGTACGGTTAAGTAGTTCTTTTAAGTTTTGGACGGGGTGTCGGCACGGCCTATTTTCGGTTCATACGCTCTACGTTACATGATAGAAAAATTGAGTATAGAAGCCGCGTTTTATATAATAGATATTGAATGATCAAACAAGTTATAGTACGGGAGAATAATTGAATTTAAACAAATTCTGGCATACGATCAAAACGAAATGCTAATAGTCACACGCAATATCAATCTTACTTTCTTGATTATTTATGCGTTTCAGTGCAAGTGTTAGACGTGTTCGTATGTAGCTACATCGCTAGCATGCTACACTGACGAGTCCTAGCTAGAAGTCAAGCACAAAACGAATCCTACCCTTTTTCTCCCATGTTTCTAATTTTTTCTTTCCTATACTTAGCGTTCTTTGTTAATAGAGGCTTTAAGTATCAATTTTAACAGAGTGTTCAATATGATTGGTATGATACCAATGCTTATGCATGAGTGGGTGTAATTCATTCGCACGCACACACACGCGTAAACAAAATTCTGTCCGAAAAATCGTGAAAAGAAGCCGAGATCTATATATTCAATAATTAATAAGCAAACAAGTTGTAGTACGGGAAACTAATCAAATTTAGATAAATTCTGGCACACAGTGGAAATAATATTCAATTGTCACACTCGATATCAATCCTGCCATCGGGATTATATACACGTACCAGTGCAAGTGTTAGACGTGTTCCTATGTAGCTAGCACGCTAACGTGCTACACTGACAAGTCTCAGATAGCGGTCAAGGACGTGTTAAATTTTGTCCTTTTTTTTATCTACCAAATTTTTTTATTTTTTCACTCCGCGCTCTTTATTACTGGGGGGATCAAGTACAACCTTCAACAGAAGAATAAACTTGCTTGGTATGAAGTCAATCTGTTTGCATGTGTTGATAAAATTTATTTGCACACATAATAATGCTCAAGAATAGTTTTGTTTGTAAAATTTAGTACTGACGCAGCGTTTTATATATTAAATAGTAAGTATATTGTAAAGTTCTTTGGAACGCTTTATTCTCTAAATATTTGGTCTGTACTTCTTACTAGTATTTTTAAAAAAAATTACAGTCTATTTTAAAACAAAAAAATCATAAAGTATAATCATAACTAGTGCAAGTTGTTCTTAGGTATAAGAAACAATGCTTACTTATTTGTTACGTATAAAGAATAAGTTTGATATTTTATTGAGGTTATACATTTACTGCTACATAACGATATATTGCATCCAAATATAATTGAACACAGAGTTGTTTATATTTAAAACAAACTTTAGTAGCTAATGTCATGTTTAGGACCAGATGACAAACGGCTGATCTACAATTGCTCACATTGAACCATAGTCATGTTAGAATGAAACATGCAAGTTAAAAATGAGGCTTTCCACGATGTAGAGAGAAAAAGTTGGATAAAATCTGTATGATGTGATATGGTAGATACAGACAAAGTTAATACTATCATACTACAGTATGTTAAGAACACCACCATTGTCCTCCATGTTACTAATAGTGGGACATCTATTTACTATGCATGCATTTTTATTTGAGCCTCAAAAACGAATACAAACTGCTGATTGGACGAGCATTTATTTGCTATCTTGTTGATGGTATAGAATTTTAGACAGCCCATTTCATGATAAGTGTGATAATTGTATTAACTTTAAAAAAAATATATATACTACAAGTGCATTCAGTAAATGAGTCATTTAATCATACAATAAAAATTCTTTTTCATCCTATTCTTAAAGGAAAGAAAGAAATTATACTATGAAACTTGAACGTGCTTTATATCGTAAGTATTTTCTAGAAGCACTTTGATAATCGTTTGTTCTCATTATTATACATATTCTTAGACGGATGGCAACACTATTAATCTAGTAAAGCTTAAGTTGCCTAACTAAACAAGTCTTTTATTATGCGGAAATGATTAATGACTTTTTTAACATTAGCCGAACAGCAAGAAGTTCTAATGTTTTAATACTTTAGTTACTGGATCAAATATGGTCAACTATGGTCCCTTGTATGTTGTTTTGTAAGATTAATTTTAATTTTGTACTTACTTAGAAATATGTTCTTTTTTAAATGAGGCATAATTACTTATATCACACAGAAAAACGATAAAGGGATAGAAAACATGGTGTTTAATAGAATACACGTATTTATAAGAGATAACAAGCTGGATCGATAATTTTTTTTTTAATAATGTACTGATTTTGTTTCCATCGATAAAAAATACTTTTTCGATAAGAAATTTGTCCTGCGGAATAATAATTATATTCAATTTCCTTAAAAAGTTAGCGCTATTGTGAGAAATTGATATCAACATAGCAATTGACAATCCATATTTCGTAATAATTTTGTTTAAATAATATCATTTTCATTTTCATCTCTTAGGTTTTAGTGTGAGAAAAAAGATAGGATTTCTTTCTTGAGTAGGACCAGAATTGGTAATTTTTTGAAAGTAAGTCTTACAGCCGCAGGATGCGCCATTCTTAAAATTTCGATCGCACCTCCTCAAAGAACAATTTTGTGCACGTAATTCTTTTTTTTTTTGATGCTGGATCTGTAAAGAAGATGTAAGCCTGAATAAAAATATGTCTGTTAAATAGGTATTCGGTTTGTAAAAGAATGTCTTATGCATGCATTTTAGGTCCATACTAGGGAGGCTTTATATTTCCTGCCCGCTTTGCGTACCAACTTCTGAATTTTGTGTATTTGACCGATCACACTAGGAAAAAACACAGTAAAGTGACCTTTACACCATAAAAAGGCATTGCTACAGCGTGTTAGATTAATTTATGGAAATTTTAATTTGTTTCATTCATTATGATTACAAGTATGCATAATTTAATGACATAGAATTATATAAAATTACTAAAATATTTTATTTGATATTTAAACCGTGGTATTTTCCAGTTACCCTACACGATACGTAAGGAGAGAAATACCTCATATCTTTATTTAAATCGTTAGCTTATTTTGATGAAGGTACTCTCATGTAATTAAACATCAAACTCTGTGTAATGTATGCTCAAAATTTGTTTTAAATAAAAAAAATGCTAGCAATTTATTAGCACACAGCTTCTTTATAGATATTTCTCAACAATTTTTTATTTAATATACTATGATTTTACGTACACTGTTTTATTTTGTTCAACACTTATTCTTATCGGTTATTATTAAACCGTTGACTACTTTAAAGAAATAAGGGTTTTTAGATTCATTCACAATAATTTTATCTTGGATTTACCAACATTCAAGCATTTGGCCTAACCCTAACTAAAAAAATATGAATTTATATTGAATTAAACATTTTCGGCTTTTATGACTTGACTTTTTGCGAAATAACTTTTTAAAAGGCTAAGAAAGGAAAGCCTTCAATAAAATTATAGGAAGTAATTAAATAGGCTCCAAAATCAAGATTGACTGTAAAAAAATACCTTATTATAAAAATCAAAAAAATTGCTATAACAACTTTACTAAGGCACAGGAGTGGATTTTTTTAAAAGGTACTATAAAAAAATATATTTGTACCAAGAGTGTCAATAATTATTCCATGACTTTTTTAAATGCGAGAGATTATATAAATAAGAACAAACAAACTTATTTTTTGTTGATAACAAGATAATGAAAAAAACTATACGGATAGTTTGTATTTTAAAATAAAGTTTTTCTACGCTGTATAACATACAATTATTTTTTAACTGAAAATTATAAACTTAGACCAGAATGATCAATAAAAATTTGTATCTAAAATTCAAAAAATTAATAGCAAATCTAATAAAGTATAAAACTTAAGTGGTTTTTTCAAGCAGCTATATTAACAAAATTGATATTAAAATGTTCTACTATTATCATTAAAATCCATCGAAGTGATCCAAAAATATAAGTGATTACATGATTTTTTACTTTAATTGTTTTTTATTGATAAAAATAAATCACGTAACTTATCAAAAAGATACTGAGTAAAAATGAATTCTTTCATATCCTTAATAAGATAATGTTCTAATAATAAATATAGATGGTTATCGATTTATTTGTTTTGTAATTGGTTGATTGAGTAGACTTAACAGTGCATGTGATTGACTGTGGTGAATTTAGAGCGGCAAATTCAAACATGAAAATAAGTAAAATAAAAATTTTGTTAAACAATTTTAAGGTTTAAAAATTAATTTTATGTTTTAAATAATTTACAAAGTTACAATTACTACATGTGTAAGGAATTAAGCGTGCGAAGCGTGCCGGTGGGTCTCTAATTATTAAAAAATTTAGCTGGGAATCTCATACCTTATCAATCGCAAATGACTGTTTTTCGTTAATCGAATGATCATTTTGAAAAACTCTAATAAGGTTGAAAGCTGTACCTTCCTTTTCGAGTCATTACAGATACAAGAAACCAAATATGTTATTACCGCTATTGCTTTAACGTTCTTTAAAATCTATCAGATTTCAATGATGGTCTCAAAAACACCTTAATACTTAAATCAAAAAATAGGGGATCAGGATGATCAAAAATGGGAAATAAATCTAATAATGCTTTACATGCTTCATCATTTTACAAATCAAAAGTCTATTGTATAATCAAGATAATGGCATAAAACTGTTCTTCGAAAATGAAAAAATTGCTATTCCAACGTTAATAAGGTATGACATACAATTTTTTCCCGAGCCACTGAAAGGGTGAGCAAGTGAAAATTTTGGGCCCGTAATCAAAATTGGTGAACGGATTTCTTTAATGTTACTAAGTAAATACACGCATTCACAAACATGTATATGCACACACACACATACAGACAAATATTTTCTACAAATTACTTTTTTTGATCGCCTTCACTGTAAAACACATTTCCAGTTAGTTTTTAGGAAATTTTTTTTGACGGATACTAAATCTTCTTTATGAGGATGCAATAAATAGGAAAATAAAATAAAGAAAATAAGAGTCATCAAAAACATTTAAATGTCAAAATTTTTTTTGATTTTTCGAACGTCAAATATTTATTACGTAAACTAATGATTTACTACATTCTTTCAGAGCATGGTAAAGAAATTTGATGATTCTAATGTAAGTATTATAAAATCTTTTATCATGTCATAAAAAAATGTCGAATGACCATCCATATAACTATGATGATTAGTTGATGAAAAAGCGTGCATAAGACTATTTTTGAAATAATATTAAAACATGCATCATGGTTTGTAATCTCTTAAACCAGAGAAAGGGCATACATTAAGGTAGTTTGCAATAGACATGTTTGTAAAAGCAGGCGTGAAACATCCAAGTCACTGCGGAAAAGTTTATTAAATGCTTTAATTCAGTAAAATAATTTTTTATTTAATACCTACCATGTAAAGACAGCGATCACGATGAAAAAGTTTATATCTACTCTAAACTCAGGTAATTTAATAGAATAGGTAGTGCAGGAAGCTACAACTGCGAGTGTGACGAAATCACAACAAAAAAATTGCGAGCAAAGAGACAACATAGACAATAACTGCAGTTAGGAGGTAATAAGGGGCTGCGAAGTTACATTGGAAATAAATGACAGAGAAATATTAAACATCGTGAATGGTCTGGATATGTGTGACAAGGTTGTAGGAGAACTGTGGAATCGCAAAACTGAAGGGCCATAGTCTAAAAAATTATTCTGGCAAGATATATTTAGAAAATTGTATGCCGCGAATTCCAATTATTATAAGTATGTCTTGTATTGACTGACACAGTGGCACAGCGGTACAGTCACAGTTCTGCCGGTCAGAAGAGTTAAGCAGCGTTTGGTTAGGCTAGTACTTGGATGGGTGACCGTTAAAGCCTCACCATCTCTCCTTCTCTGCTGATTTTTCTGGTCAATCAACTGTTTTTCTCACGCTTCGGCAACGTGATCATAAAAAGTGCAGGAGTTTACCCTGGTGTTTATACGTAGACACCTGGTCATGACTCAGGCAATACACCGATCAGTTGTAGGTTTCTTTAAGTATTTTTTTCCATAGGGCCCTAGTTATAAGTATTTTCTTCCATAGAAAAACCCAACGTGTTTACTGTCCCAACCCACTGTTTCTAACCCACTATGTGGCTATAATAGACAATGCTGTGTCAAAATAGCCATGTCCGACCCATCAGGCAATAATAAACCAGAAAAAAAAGATATGTCTCGTATGTAAATAAAAAAGTTGTGCGAGGATACATAGAAACATATTTAATACATGCTCATTCTTCAGGATTTCGTAGAGGGCTCTAGTAATATCTATTATTCGTAAATACCGGTACATTTTTAGAGTATTTTGATGCTCATTTAGATTCTTTTAAGAGTTATTAACCATTTCACAGCTTGTTAAAGGTACCATTTTTTCACATTAAAAAAAAGAGGAAATCTCACTCCATTTCAGCTGTCTGAAATTGTTCTAAGGTTTTTAATTTCTATTTTAGATTGTTTCATTTGTTGTAACATAAAGAATAGGCAATGGGGTTTTATATACAGTTATACAATAAATGATTTTGCCATTTATACAATTAATGAATTATAAGCACCCTAACTTATTCAGCTAGTTAAGATAGTTTTATTTGCAGTATAACACCAAAAGCAATAAATCATTCGGAACTTGCAGAAAGTTATAATTTACAAATGGAAAATTTCAAATACGGCATAAGTGGCGTTAATGCTTGGATTAAGTCTGTTTATTGCATATAACTCTCATCGTATAAGCTTTTTTTGCGAAGAAAATCAATAAGATACGCATCAACAACTGAAATAAAGAAGATAAAAGAGAGAAAATTCGTAGAGCTGAATAGTTTATAGTCATAGCTGGATATAAATGTGGATCGTCTAGTTGTTTAAAGAGGTAAGTGAGATACTGGTAATGTTGCTCACAGATTTTCGAGCAATTCAGAAAGTGAAGACGAAGCCAAAGCAGCTGATGTTACCTCTATTAAGCATCTTAGTGTAATTTTTCAGGTGTGTATTTCTTAATATTTATTTATTTCTTCTTACGTAAAAGCTGCAATATCAAGTTTTTTAGTTTCAGATATTATCCAGCAGGCATAATGTTGACGAGAAAAAGTTCGATAAATCGCTCTAGAAACTGCACAGTTATACAATCAGTATAATATGACACTTAAATTGTCTACAAAATATCAATACATGGCGACTTGAGTTTACGACAATGAGTATGTAAGAAATCTGTAAATTATAAAAGTGTAGTACTTATAATGAATCTACAGAAGATTTCTGTTCTCGTCAAAGCAACTTTTTGGACTCTCTTTTAGATCACAGGCGAAATTTTTGGCACCTAGAATAAATAACATAGCCTGACATATTAGAATGACAAAACAATGTTTCGTGGCAGCTAGAGCTAGTCTGTATACCTATGTACATACGTGTCATCGGTGGCCACCAAAATTTGGAGATTGATAGGAAAATATGCAGGTATACTCTATAACACGTCTTATGACGTGTCTTTCTAGAGCCTCCGACCACGAGTTTTAAGAGTAGCCGAAGGAGACGCGGTATGTACATGTAGCCATCAGCAGTAGTAGTCAATGCCTACCTATACCCCTATACATGTGTTTGTATGTGTTTGTATGTGCATTCGCGAGTAAAAGGGACAGAGGTGGCAGCACTAGCCCATAATGTCGGAAGCGGTAGAGTGAGGCAGTAGCAGTCGACGCATCAACGTCGAGATCATGAGAAAAAGGGGGTCCAAAAAGAAGAGACATGCACGACAACGGTACAAAGGGTTCAAAAGCCGAGAGACACAAAATTTTAGTGTTGTAGTGACGTGGAGACGAGGTGCCGGGAGTGGGTGTGCGGGACGACGAGCAAGGAATGCGAGGAGGGTGTGTGCAGTCAGTGACACACAAAGGTTCTGAAGGAGGAATTCCAGGAGAGAAAAAGAGACGGAAGCATATAGATAATTAGAGTGCTGGAAAAATCCCAGGTGTCGACGCCAGAGTAATGATGCGGGAACGTTGGGGAGGAGTAGGATTTAAGGGCGTAGTATGTGTATGTACGAGAAGGAGACAGGGAGCGGTGGACGGCAGGTTAAGGACACAGGCGATAGGCGGACGTCATTTTTCATGTAGGTTTTGGCCACCATTTTGTGTGCACTGTACACGGTTATTTTTTTTGACGCTAAGTCTTTAATTGTCCTGCACAAGCGGGAAAACAGCGCAAATAGGCCAGGCCACACGGTCGCCGAATTGCTGCATAACACTTGGTCGGACGGACGAGGAAAATTGCGACCGCCGACCCCAACGAGCGTTTGTGTATCTGTACAGAGTGTTAAGAGTGAGAGATGTATAGGTAACAGGTACAGGAGGAGCCGATAAGACAAGGTTCTCTGTTGGAGCCAGTTAACTGCGGCCGAGGGGGACATGCCTGCCTATAGATACGTGTACCGGTGGACACTTGTATGTATCTTCCTATATCATCCTATATTATAAAGTTGTGTGAGCTAAAGTTAGTCCTAGCCCCCCCCCCCCCCGCACCCCCCGCTACCACTCAGCTCTCGCCCAGCTTCCCACAGCTTCTCCTCAAATCATGTAGATATTCGTTTATTTCTACGTAATTTTTAACCCAATTTTTTTTGGGTTAGCTCCTCCCAACTCCCCCTTGCTTCCTCTTAGCTCCCCTCCATCTCCCCACATCTCTCCCTGCACTTCCCCCTTAACGGCCCCTCAGCTTTATCCCATCACCTTATAACCTATTTCACAATACACACACACACACACACACACACACACACACACACACAACTTAATTATAAATTCATGCATATGAATTAATTATTTAGTTTCATTTCGATTTCTTCCTTCTATATGTTTTAAGATTAACATTAGAATAACGAATGTACAATAAAATAAGATGAGAGTAGAAAAAAAAGCTCTTACTACCAAGATATTAGTTCTATAATATAAATATACATATATATATTTTCCTATAATATATATTTCATTCATGTGGGTCGTAAGGAATAGTCCCCCCCTCCCCAGGCCCACACATGTTTACTCACATGCTCAAAAGTAAGGTGGAAATAAGGTAAAAATATGCTAAATATTATTAATTTTCTATAGTCAGTCTAACTCACCACGCCCACCCTCTCCCATAGAGCCCCCCCCCCCTTTTTCAGGTTGCCCCCCACATTCCGTCACTGCCTACCCTTATTTTGACCGTAGCCCGCATACGTCCGCATGCGAGGCGCCCCATGCCCCCGATATTCGTTCGGTTCTCCCTTACTTATCTAACAATCCGCAAAGATTTGGAATTTATTTGAGTCTCATATCCACCCTTCTACTGCCCCCCGCATTTTGACCATAGCCAAAGATGGCTGGCATCACATGAGAGACAAATTCTCGCCGACGTCTCCCGAAAACAAAGAAATTATTCCGATTACAGATGAATCCTTTCACCCAACCCCCAACATCGTCAAACATTCCAAAAAACAACTGATTGCAGGTAAAGTCGCTCCTTTACGGCCTCTTGGGATTTTCTAAGAGTGTAAGCAGTAAAGTATAATAGGTTTCAGAAAAAAGTAGATGGAATAATACCCTATATTATACCCGAATAACACTCTATTGCAGCAATCGGCCAGAGCAACGAATTCATGCACATAATGCAAGAAAAAACAAGTTCTGTGTCACTGCTTGGATATAGTTTGCTAGACTACAGCACAATCATGGTTTGAACTTACGTTTTATTTGGCTAATAGACAGAGGCATAACAACAAACCGTGACCATTAGTAATACCACAGACAATTCTTTTTACCCAACCCTTAACATCGTCGAACATTGCTGAAAATAACCAATTACAGCTGAAGCTGCTTCTTGCTAGCCCTTCAGGATTTTCCGTTTTCCCCGCATGCTTTATTTGGCTAATAGACAGAGGCACAGCAATAAAACGTGACCATAAGTAATATAACTGATGAAACATATAACGAAACACTTGTACGCTTGCGCGTTACGAAATAGAACCGCTGCCAATAAATGAGCACAAAGCTTACTCAACAACATTATTCTGCTATTATTCACCTAAAAAAAAAATTAAAAAACAATAATCAAATGATTTCAAATGTCAAAAGAAGTTATTTTCATTCTCTGCATTGTGTGATAAAGTGACGATTGCAAGTCTTTTCATAGTTTGTATAAATATTAAGTTTGAAAAATGAAAATTTATCAGCAACAGTATCTACCTTACCCAGCAACAGTATCTACCTTACCAGCAACCTTATTTGGACTGATGACTATTTATACAGAAAATCCAGCAAGCTACTACTTTAGAAACTCTATCAATGTAGGTATCATTGTAATCTATTGTAATATTACTATTAACAACGTGAAAATATATTTTTACAACCCTAAGGAAGAAGAGTAAAAAACCGTTTTTTTACCATGAAAACAGTCATAAAATCCTTAATGAGGTATAAAACTCAAATTTTTTGTAGGCAGCTGCAGTAAATAATTGAAAAAAATCATTTAGAGGGTTTCTGAGATGCACATCTCAGTTTTTTATAGTCCAAATAAAACATACAAATTTAAAAAAAAAAGACTTTTTGAAAAAATAAGCTTTAATTGGACGCATTGGACGCAGAAAACCTAATAACGGTACGTTGCAATGCCAAAATAAATGGCAATGTACCGTTGTACGTTTTTTTGTTACTGGAGCATCTAATTACAATTTTCTCTACGTTTGAGGAGATGCAACTATTGAACCATTTTCAATTTTTTCACTCGAAGAGTAGTACGAGACCGCTTATTTCAAATGAAAAATCGTTGTAACAACCTTAACAATGTGTAAAAGTTAATTTTCTTCTTAGAATGATTACAATGATACAAAATAAAATATTACGTAGCCTTAAGTCTTAAATTATCAAATTTACTTTAAAGCTTCCTAAGATATGAGTGATTTTCCACAAAAATCTCAGTATTTCTTTAACAAAAACTAAACAACATACGTAATTGCATTTATTTAAATTTAAAAAAAGATATATTACAGCTCTGTCAGATGGTACTATATAGAAAATTAAATTATATTTTTATCACCCTTAAATTAGTAAGGAAATATGTTTTTCGACCATAAAAATCATTATTATAACCTCAATACGGTACAGAACTTAAATTTTTTTCTAAACCACCATAGGGATAAAAAACAAAAATTTTAAGCCCAGAATCATCAAAATCTATAGTTGGGATACTGAGATATGACTGATTACACACACATACACACACCCGCATACAGACACACGCACAGATGGACATTCTCTAAAAATGGTATTTATTTATATTAGACACTATACAAAACATTTTGTACGTATTCCTAGAAAAATTTTTTTTTTACTGATGCAAAGCTTCCTCTATGAGTAAGCAATAAAATATACTTTTAACACCTACACCGAAACAACCAAATAGACTCACCGACTTACACTGTCTATTAAGACTAATTATTTACTAAGAGAGATAGCAGAGAAGTATATCAGGTGTCGGAGTAAAATATATAGAATAATATTCTATATTATACCTTAATGACACTTTATTGCAGGAATTAGGCAGAGCAACCAACTATTGCACATGATGCAAAAAAACCCGGTGTGTGCAAAACATAATTGCGCTGTAGTCTAGCAAAGTATATCCAAGCAGTGATAGGCTAAGATCTTTCAATCAGAAACCATATTTTTTTCATACAAAATATGATAAGCATTATATTTCCGTGTATTTTACTCACTATATAGGTGTATTATACTTTTAATCATGATGACAATAGACAAGGTTTGCTGGGTAGCACATTCTTCTGACAAGGGAGAAAACCAAACAGATTTTAGGGCCATAAAGCTCCAAATTTGTCAAAAAAAAGACATGTTTCAATACAATGTTCTACTACGCCAGAAATAACCAACATTGCTGCACTAAGGCCGAAAATGATAAACCTGACCGTCAGTGATACAGTTGTTGAAATAGATACTTACCTAAAATTCGTACACTTTAGCTCAATACGTAATTTAAAAAAAAAGAAATCAAAGCACATATGAAAAAATAACAAAGTAGACTCTCCCGCTAGCACTGTTTGTTGATAAATAATTTATTCTGTAATTTAGAATGTAAGCACAGTAGTCTATTGGGTTTCGGGATAACATACATAGGATAATCACTCCTTATCACAGGAATCGGACAGAGCAACCGACTCATGGACATGGTGAAATGAAGACCGGGTATGTGCAGACCATGATTACGATGTAGTCTAGCAAACTATAACTAAAATGTAATTTGCTAAGGATTTCCAATCGGTAACAATGTGATTTTCATACAAAATTTGATGAGCACTATTCTTCTGTGTATTATACTTACTTCATATTATACTTACTTATAATTTCGATTATAATGTCAATAGACAACGATGGTTGAATATCACATGCTTCTGACAACGGAGGAAACCAATCAGACTTTAGGGCAAGTTAGCTCCATATTTGTCTAACAGAAAATATGTGTTTTGATACAATGCTCTACTACTACATCTAAAAATAACCAAATTTGATATTAAAATGATGGTGGTTTGATGAAGAATGTGCGGTATTAGGATTCATAATCATCTTCATGTTCAACAGTTGTTTTGGTGCATAAGTTGATACGATGTCAGCATACTAGAGATTAAAGGTAACTTAGAAAAAGCGTATAGTTTTTGACGTAAAAAAAAAAATATCAAGTGTAATTTGGTATAGATGCGCTACATTAATAATATAAGCAATTTTCTTTTAACACTGTCATTTATAAAATACATTCGTACGTTGCCAAATAAAAAGCTATACTTATAATTGTCTACTATATATTTATTCATTTTAGTCATGGTTATTCTTCTCAAAACATTCGGCCTACGGTTAATGCAGATTTCAAAAAATTTGGAAGTACGTGAAACGATAGATATTGTACGTTACACACAACATTAATGTTCCCGCAATTTTACATACAATAATATTTCCAATCATTAGAATAAAAAAAAAAAAAAAATTACACTACGGTAATTACACAGCAATTAATTAAATCAACCTTTACAAGGAGATAAATGATTACAAGGAATAACGAGGAATTCAGTTTATTTTGGTCGGTTCTTAAATCGATCGTTAAGGAGGCATTACATAAAAGACTGCCAACGAAATTGTTTTAGCTTTTTTTTTTGTTTTAAAAAAAAGAACTTATCATTTAATTGAATTTAAAAAATGTCTGTCTTGCCGATGTTCTAATTTCTATCTTGCCCTCTACAATAGACTGTTACTTTTATTTCTCTAATGGTTTTAGTAATCTCCTATGCCATGATTTTACTACTTGGGTATATAATTCGTTGTAGTAAATAGCTGCTTATTACCACCTACTAAATTCATTTG
Source organism: Copidosoma aretas (assembly GCA_030522625.1). Lineage (NCBI taxonomy): Eukaryota > Metazoa > Arthropoda > Insecta > Hymenoptera > Encyrtidae > Copidosoma > Copidosoma aretas. The sequence continues at coordinate 31,483 of JAPYYV010000419.1, forward strand.
AATATATTTCTAAAGAAACATGCGATTTTTATATCTGCATAAGTGATTGATTCTTTTTTTTGTACTTACGCATTTTTAATAACCTATAAACCCAAAATTAAACGTGATACTTTCATATGTTTGCTTTTATATCACAGAATGGACATCGATTTTTTTTCTCGCTGCTCCCTGCTCTCTATTAGAGCCATAGTGAGAGTTTTAAAAGAGGTCTTACGTCCAAACATCATACATGCATAATTTATTTCATGTTTTGTGATCGTAAAAAGCTCTTAAATGGTATAAATGCAAATTGGCATGATTTGTTGGCATGAAACTGTTTATAAGCATTAGGATTGCTATACATGCATTTTAAACACGTCTTATTTTCAAGCAGTTTCGCGTTCTTAGCATTTTAGCACTGGTGAGACATAGTTTAGATGAATAAATATTGGCCTATAATTCTGACATTTTCAGCAAGCCCGCTGAATTATTGGGCCTAACATATTCTGCTCTTAAAAACGTGGATGCTAGCAACTCTTACTTAAACTTGAATATAGCCAGTATATATTGTCTTTGAAGCACTGGCCACTACTAAAGTTGAGTGAATTCAATGCAAAGTTATAAGGAGTAAGAGTACAGTTTTTTATGGCACCTAGATAAAGATGATAAAAATCACAACGTAAAACATTTATAATTGCTTCATTATCCAGCACGGACTAAAAAGATATAGAACTGTAATTGGACTATAGCTGGATCTCCAATAAATATTTCTGAAATACGAATAGGGACAACAAATTTTTCAAATAATGATAAATCCAAATCATTATCAACTGTTTACTTGCTATAATATTAGGCGAAAGCATAGGCCTTAAAATGTGATTATAAACGATAAATTAGAAAACACATATAGTATTTAACGTACGGATGATAAAAATGGCAATCAGAAATAAAACTCATAAAAAAAAGTCACGTGTTGAAATTCCTTCATAATGTTAAAAAACCATGTGATAAAAAGTTTTAATATCATGATAGTAAGTGTGTGCTATAAGGTTGCCAAGCCTTTTATTGCTACGATGTAATTATGATATCCATCACACCACTTAAAGTTCAGACAAATGTAGCAATGTTAAAATTATAAAAAAAAATATATTGTTGTAAGAAAATATGTGAACCAGATACATATTAATAAAGAATCACCTCACAGATAGTAAGCAGAATACTGATTTCCGTGCGTGTGAAATGTACGTTTGTCAGTAAGAACAAGTTGATTGCTTCCAAGTATGTCTATCAGATAGGAAACGAAAGCGTTATAATAAATTATACGGCCTGTAAATAAATAAAATTTTAGAAGTAACTCCTTTTTATATTAAGGTTTTTTGTCCATAATAATGAAGTAGTCGTAGTCAACTTTATAGTTGTACATAATTTGATGAGTCAATAGCCTATAACATTCATACACTGAAAAAAAAATTTCGTCAATTCAAAAAAATGCATTTATTTGAATTAAAATTATTTGAATCAAATGAATATTTATTTAGTTTGATGATAGTTTATTTGTATTGACTTAACCATTATTTGGTTGGATTAAATAGTTATTTTCCATGAATTCAAATTAGTGTTTGATTGATTCATATAAATATTTTATGTAACTACAAATAGATACTTTCATCAATTCAAAAAAATCGTTATGCAAGTGAACAAATTATTTATTTAAACTAAATAAATATTTATGTTTTTCGATGATATTTGGTGAACATATTTATTCGAATTAAATAAATATTTATTTACAGAAATTTGACCGACACTAAAGTTTTTGAAGAAATATTTATTTCATTTACATAACTGTTTAGTTGGACCAATACAAAACATACTTTGGTGCATCAGAATATATGTGTGGTTGATTCGAATAAGTCATTTATATGAATACAAACAAATAAATACTTTATACAATTAAAAAAATTCGTTATGTGAGTGATCAAAATATTTATTCAAACCAAATAAATATTAACATTTTTCTATAATTTTTGTTAAACATATTTATTTGAATAAAAAAAATATTTCTTTACAGAAATTTGACCGACACTACAGTTTTCTAAAGAAATATTTATTTGATTTACGTAACTGTTCAGTTAGACTAATACAAAACATACTTTGGTGCATCGAAATATATGTTTGTTTGATTCAAATGAGTCATTTATATGAATACATACAAAAAAATGATTCATTTCATTTGAAAAATTCATTGTGCGAGTCAACAAATTACTTAATCAAACCAAATAAATATTTTTTTTTTTTTGATAATATATGGTAAATATATTTATTTGAATTAAATAAATATTTATTTACAGAAATTTGGCCGGCACTAAAGTTTTCTAAAAAAATATTCCTTTGATTTACGTAACTGTTTAGTTGGGCCAATTCAAAACATACTTTGGTGCATCGAAATATATGTTTATTTGATTCCAATAAGTCATTAGTATGAATACAAATAAATAAGTCATTTTGTCAATTCAAAAAATTCGTTTTGCGAGTGAACAAATTATTTATTTAAACTTAAAAGATATTCATTTCTTTCGATGATATTTGGTAAACATAATTATTTAAATCGAATAAATATATATTTAAAAAAATTTGACCGACACTAAAGTTTTCTAAAAATTTTTATTCGATTTACATAAATATTTAGTTGGACCG
>JAPYYV010000420.1:0-33134 GCA_030522625.1 Copidosoma aretas
GGCACGCAGGCAATGGTAGGGAGTGCCTGAGGCACCTGCTCGAGTCTAGCCGATAAGTTATGTCTTGATAAGGCTGTCTGTGAACAGCGAAACGTCGACTAATGTCATGTTATCAATAAAGATATGCACTCCACATCCGGCCTTTATTCACTATAGTTGAACTTATTTATCCAAGTAGTAAGATAGTAGAGGAAGTATAACTATTGAATTAAATAAAATTGATAGCCAACTTAGGTGCCACAGATCACACGACCAATGCTAGAATAATTTTCAAAAGGCTAGATGAGACTAGAAAATTTGATACAGGTTGTGCGAACAAAAATGACACGGTGATATTAAGATCATAGGAGGTCAGTGTAAATGATGGTAATAGTATACATCTCCAATTAATTTAACTAAATAATGGTATATATTATAGATCACTAGCAGAAAATCTATTATCGCTGAGAAAATTTGTCCAAAAGAGTTTAAGCGTTTATTTAGACAAAGAAAAAATAAATATAATTGACCCTAGTTCCAAAAAATCACTTGTGTCGGATTCATATAAATCTCAGTACTCGATAGTAGAGTTAGAAGTTAAAAAGCTAGACAACAAGTTTAAAGACAATTACGTATCAGATAAGTCTATTGTGTACATGACAAGGAAAGAACGCAGATATATGATTGTAAGGGCAACTACTGATGCATTAAAAAGTAAGAAAAATTAAAAGATGGAAGTCGCAATAAAAACCAAATTGATTAACTTAAGCTTAGAAGAAATGATGCAAACAAATAATCTTATGATCAGTGACCTCGAATCAGAGACTAATAAGCTATGCTAGGATCCCTCTGATTTTCGTTAAATTGTATTTAATAGAAAAGTAAGTAGTATAAATGACTTTAAATATCAAAATACAATGCAAGAGATTGATACAACTAACTAAAATCCACATAAATTTCATAATAAAGTAATGCTTTGGCATATTAGATTAAAAGATGTGTCTATAACTTATTTAAAAGAATTTAAAAAAAAGATTTGCTACTATCGAAGGCCCCCCAGAGGCAAAGTATGATGAATTCATTACAGAGTGTGGAGTTTGCATTGTTTCAAAATTTGAAAAGTTACCGTTTAAACAAGTTTGACAGAGAGCAGCTGGACCATGCAGGTACCACGGATTCCATCAGCCTTGCAAATCACCCCAAAGGTAATAAATTTATTCCTGTATTTGTAAACGATTTTTCACGGCTTACTATGGCATATCTGATGATAAATCTAAAACTGGTCGATGTTTGGAATAATTCATCAAGAGTGCTAGAAATTTTATAGAGAGCAATAAAAAGGTAAGTTATTTAGGATGTGGTCAGGGCATAAAATTCTCAGGAGGTCACACGCTAGAAGTCTTCAAAAATCTAGAAGTCGAACTGCAGCTAAGTAGTTCTAACACACTGGAACACAACGATGTAGCCAAAAGAATAAATCAAACTACTAAGAAGAAAGTTACAGCTCTCATATATGATACCAAACTGCCAGAAACTATGTTGGATCTAGCACTAGGTGCTGCCATGTGCTTACATAATGGGATACCACACAGCTCAAATAAACTGATACCCCTTTTAATAAGATTTAAATCAGATGAGAAAATAAATATTGATGGAATAAAGCGTTTAGGATGTCGAGCATACTTTAAAATTCAGAGGAAAACCACACCAAAATTGAATCTATTAGAAAAACGAGCAATACTAGTTAGATATAGAACTACAGGCTACCTACTGTACTAACCAGAAGACGGTAAATTTTATATAGATAGAGACGTATGGCTTCATAAGAAACTAGGTTATGGAGATAAACACAATGGGAATAGTACAAAGGAAAGGCAAATTCATTAAACGACATTGGCAAGCAGCCCTGGCTTGTCGTATTCGAAAGCGAAACTAAGAAATCCTCACTAAACACGGATGGAGATAAACGAAAAAAAAGGAGTCAAAGACAGCTAGATAAAAATCTAAAATTCAGAGAAGAAACAGATCAAAGTATGATAAAAACAGATAATAAAACTGCACTTCTAGCAGATACACAAACAGGCCCGAAATTTTACAGAGAAGCAACGTTTTTAATAGACAAAATAGAGTGGAAAACGGCAGGACAAGCTCAGTTAGAATAGATAAAGAAAAACTAAGAATGTAAGCTAGTAGGTAGACAAAAAGCAATTAGAAAGTTTAGACCGAACATGATTGATTGAAGATGGGTGTTCAAAAGGAAGATAGACACAGATAGAAATATGCAACATAAAGCACGACTTGTAATAAGAGGATTGAAAGATATAAGTAAATATGAACTCGCTTGTCTCGAGCATGCAAATCATCAGATCTGCCCTGGCAATTATGAAAAAGTTCGATCCAGAGGCTTGCCAGTTAGATGTAAGAACAGCCCTTCTAAATGAAAAGATGAACTATGATATTTAAATGGAAATACCAGATAGATATACAGTATCTACAGAAACCAAGTGAAAAAAGTTTGCAAAATCTAACGCACATTGTATGGTCTTTAGATCATCCCAAAAAAAAAGAAATTTACGGAAGGGACATTATAGCTTAGATTAAAATACTATAAAGTCGGACAGTATCTTGTTTAATGGCGGAAAAAGACATATTCCTAGTGCTTTTATTATATGCTAACGATATACTGATTGCTGGGAATAGCCTTGCAAAGTTACAACAAATAATAATGAAGTTAAAGCTTGATCTTAAGATGACTGACATGTGAGAATCAAGAACATTCTCGGGAAGGAAAATAAAGCGAGACAGATACAATTGCACCATGGTACTCACTCTAGAAGAGTACATCGATAAGATGTCATAGCGCTTCCGGCTACAGTAAAATGCATTCCTAGAGAATACCTATGGTCACAAGTAAAGACACATAATAAATAGCGAGAAAGGAAAGATAAAAAGCAACAGATAGGAGATAAATTAGCTAGAGGGCTTAAAAACATCCAAAGCAAGCAGAGATAACCGTACAGATAGTTGGTAAGATCTCTTCTGTGCTTGGCCGACACGATTCATCCTGTCATTACCTACGCTGTAAACGTCTTTAGTAGACACTGAGTTAGTCCCACTAAAAACGAGAGGAAATGGGCAAAACGAGTCTGCAGGTATTTAAAGCATATTAAAGAAGTTGGAATCAAGTTTAAAGATAAGCTAGATGGACTACAAGGATTCTTAGACGCAAGCTTTGAAGACTGTCAAGAATGTCTGACAGCTAGTGGCTTTGTAATAATAACTGTTTGGCAATACAGTTGCCTTAAGGACACGCAAACAGATTAACATAGCCATGTCTGCGTATCAGGCAGAGTACATCGCTGTAAGCGATGTCTGCCAAGAGATAAAATCTCTCCAAATCTCCTTATTACTACTCTTAACAGGTCAATTTTTTCCTATGATGATATGATTATAGAGCAGCTAAAGCTAGTTGTCCAGTCAGTAATAGTAAAAAGTTCTGACACATAACTGATATCGAAAGTCATTATGTTAGAGAGAACATCATCTTATACATATCTACGGCGTGGTTCTCTTTAAGAAGGCCGTTAGTGTCTGTGTACAGAAGCTTTGCCTCATCACCAACACATTTTGTCATGTACTTATAAGAAAAACGGTATATGAAGAACTTTAGTGGGTCCAAGACGCAAGGCCCTATGTATATAGGCTTAAGTAAAGTGATCTTCGTTCGTGACAGCTACACGAACACTTGATTTTTATTAAAGATGGATAAACTATATGTTTCGTTTAGCAATGTATGTTTTACAGCCATACTGACCTACCCACTTTTTGATAAGCTCAACATTGATACGTATCGGCTCATTTTCCATAGTATTGCCACACACTGCAAATTAAATGATTTAAAAAAAAATTTTTTGAAACTCATTGATGCATTTTTTTCATCTCACTGTTCAAGCCGACTTAAACCATTAACTTAGATCAAATTAAAGCAATCGATTTTTTTCAGGCACAAGCCATACTTAAGGGCATTCTCTAGAATTCTATAATGTATGATGTGCCGCTCTTTATTATGAAGGTCGTCAGGAACTTTCTCTGTCAAGAGCCAGGAGGTGCTGGATGTTCTAGACATACTAAAAGATCTTTGTGTGAGTCGTGGAACTCCGCTGGATATTTAAGATCATCCTTGAGAGTGAAATCCTCAGGGAAATCTCCAGGAACGCTAAAATACCGTTCTGGACCTAGTGAAAGTTTCCTGTAAGCAATGACTCACACGTTTCCCATCCATACAGATTGTTACCATCGCAGTAAAGGTGGTACTTGGCCTTCTTTTCTTAATCGTACTTGTCACCCGTGAACGGATTATTGGCTCTGGTATATCGATTGCTGCATCGACTAAAACCACCTTAAATATAAGGCTCTATAAAATGAAGGATATATTTATCAGTCGACAACTCCGATGTGATACCCGCATGCTTTAATATCAGATTCAAAGTAAGGCCTGGGTAGTCTAGTAGTGGGTAGGATTAAATCCATTAGCCTTAAGGCAACCATCACAAAAGATCTCGAAAACATGAGCAAAGAGAAGTACACCTGTATTCAGGTAAAGGTGAGAGTAGTCTACGAGAGTCACTATTCCAAAAACATCTTATACCTATTAAGCATGTGCATCGACTTATTGTGAACTGTACGTTCTCCTCGAAGACTCCTGTGAAAATCTGTAGTAGCAGTAAGTTCTTGCCCCTTAAGTGGTCAAAGGAAGAGGCGTACTTGTAGGGAAAGTGTTCTTTTCGTACTAATGGTTTTACTTGTTCAGTCGAGTTGTGTTGAAATTCCATTGTGATTATTGTACGATTTTTCTAGTAGGACACTAGTATCTCTATAGATGATGGCAAAAAGCAGAATAAGTATTTGAAACAGAAGCTGACGATGCTCTTATCCGTCCTCTTCATAGAGAAAATTTAGCGCTCTTTCGTCTGTGCTATAAGGGTAATTGGTCCATCAGATTCTATAACTAACTCCTTGATGAATACATAAGCATCATACTCGCTTAATTTATTGAAAACTACTGGTATTTTAAATGTATCTTGATGATTAAGATTGCAACTATTATGCACTGCTCTCCGATAACTAAAACAAAAAATCACTAATTATATTTTTATTTATACAAAAATGTCACAGTGGATGTCAAAATGTCTAAATGTCATGGAAAAAAATTCTTACTGTCCAGTCACGTGACAATGATCTCTCACTCTTTTTTCAGAGTTGGTAAATTGCTTTCTGCATATGTAATATTCCGTTGCTTTTTTAAAATTGACTGTTTCATCATTGATCAGCTGATTCTTGGTCTCCAATTGTCATAAAAATTTTGTAATTTGAGAGCAAGTACTCCAAGCTCGTTTGTAAACTACCCAGCTCTTGCAGGTTGTCTTTGACGATAGGTTGCATATATTGATTTTTAAGTATTAAAGCTGTATTTAACGTAGTAGCTAATACTGTTGGCTGTATGCCGTTAATATACTTGTTTATCAACGTCGATGGGCTAAAGCAGGCACTTAAAGTCAGCATAAACAATAAGTGGCACTCTTTATTTATGTTTGTAAATCTTTCATTTGAGATATTTAACTTTTTTATTAGGTACAACATCATTTTACATGCATATATTTGACTGCAGTAAGTTTAACGTACTTGAAATTTTTCAGTTGTACTGAAAAAATGAGAGCATAAATTCCATATTTATAGAGCAGCTTTGCATTTTGTAACCTGATTTCTTACAATTGATGATAAATCTTTAATCCAGACGTAGTAAAATCAAGGTTTTTCTGTATTGTTTACGACATTATCTTAAACATCTTATTCTAAATAGTGATCATGTCATAATAGAAGACTTACGTGATATTCTGCAATAGCATTACTAAAAAATTAGAGGCCTTTAAGTTCAATTTATCTGTAATCTTCTCATATTAAAGAACACGTTAAGCATTTTTTTAAAAGCACAGCTCATTTAAATCAATGAATGTCATTATTTTATATCTTGATAAAAGATTTTTTACGCTAAATATCTTTTGTCAGTGGTATGTAAAAACTTTCATGTATACGATTTAATTTGTTTATGTTCACTGTAAGATTACCTGTTAAATAAAGAGCTCACGTTTAAATATATTCTTGAAATTCTTCACATTTTCGCTCTATTATTAGCTGAAAATTTGTTATGAACCACTCTATCAAATCATTTATCTGATATATTGGTTGATTTTGAACGATAAAGTATAAAGTTTGTTGTACTTCTTTGTCCTTTTTCATTTTAATAAAGATAGCTGTAAGTATTGTATTGACTTTTATAGCATCATAATTCAGCAAATCTTCCTTTACTTGCCATTTAAAACCTGAGCCAGCGTTGAAAAGGAAAGCTTTTAAATCAAGAACAGCTATGTTAGTAATCACTGCTGTCTTAATCCAACGCTTAAACGCTGACTGTATAGTGCTACAAATTACTGTTTGTTGTATATCTTTTTTACGTTTCGGATTCTTGAACGGCTTGTACGCACTTTGCAGGTGACTTAAGATGTTCTTATACTTTTATTTCTTCATATGACCTTGTTTCTCAACAGTGATGATAATGTTGAGCGATTAAATATCTTCTTTAGCTCAATTATTTCACTTGTTAATATCATTCTGCTTCGCAGTAGAAATATAATATGTGTATTGCTGCAATCGTTTGGCTTTGTCAGCAGAATACTTCCTAAGCTGGTTTTTGCACGTATCTATAGCAGGTAAAAAGAATACAATGGTCTTATTAATGAGATGAAAAAAAATATATTTTAACGGTCTTTTGGTTGCAATATTTATCGAAGTAACTGCTTATATCCTCTAAACGTATCTATGCTGCTACAATCCTGGAAATTCCTCTTCAGAAAAGTTTTTTGGTTTAGTGCGACTATTATGCAGATCATTCTCAAATGAGCTACTTTGATATTACAGGTTGATGCACTAGGTGAATGCCCTAATCCACCGCCTTGTAACAGCGGACAGCTATTCAGCTCAGGCAGCTCTATTCAGACCTTTATAGTAGGTATCGTTGTCGAGCAACAACGAAGCTCTTTGATTGGTTACCATGATACTCTTAAGACATTTTTCTTCGTAATAACTTTATACTAGGTTTCTAAAGATTTTAAGAGTTTTTTTGATGGCTGGTGTTAGTGTACTAGATGACTACACTTGTTGATTGACTACTGGCAGCTAAGGACTGGCGATCTTGGGCAGCTCTATTTATGTTATAGAAGTTCATATTAATAAGTTTCGTGGCCTAGGGACTATCAATTACTCTAAGAATAACAGGCGATGCCCTCACTCTTTATAATAACTATTATGATGTAAATTATAGTTAAAACAGCCGCCACGCTGTTAGTTCGTTTTATAAGATTACATGCTAAAGTGCCAGTCAGCGCCATTCTCTCTTCAACATTATTCTGAAAGCAAAGAAAACGACCGCATAAGTGCATCTACACACACACACACACAGACGCGCGCGTTTGCACGCGCATGCACGTAATATTTTTGGATGCTAGTAATATTTACCAAAATTGCTGCCTATATTGTCAATAGCTTTCTATGCTGCTGAATCCTAGAAATTGTTCTCAAAAAAAGTTTTTTGGTTTAGTGCCATAAATACTGAAATCTCTTTCAAAAGAGCTTTTTTGATGGTGTAAGATTATCACAGCTCCACAAAAAAAATTGAATAAATAGTGTGAGAACCCAAATCTGTCTTACAATACGTTTTTTAGGGTGCCTAATTCGAATCCGATGTCTATTTAGCTTCAACACGTCACAATTTTTAACAACCTTAAAATTAATATCCAAAAACCGTAGATTTCGGAAATGATTATTATTCGGAAATCGATATTCCAAAAAATCCTTTATTTCTCTACTATATTATTTCATAACCTTCATAGGATATAAAATCTAGGATTTTATTACTACATAACCTCAAAATTCGAGCAGCAATAAGAATATATTTACCACTGATGCTCCAAAATTATAGTAAATGGGCTATTCTTCTAAGTAGCGTGAAACTTATCATGTTTTAACCGTATAATCTCTCAACAAAACATACTTTTTGTTCCATACAAGACTGTATGGCAACATAACCTTAAAACCCCACCAGCAGCAAAGAAATGCATTATTGATGCTTGAGAACCCTACCGAGTCAGCTATTTGTCAAATATCATGATATTCATCATACTTGAATATATAGCTTTTTAACTTCATGAGCCCACAAAATTTTAAACCTATTTGCAACAGTTATCTCTACCACTACATCATCTTTGTACTAGAAACAAAGATATGCATTCGTGGTGCAAGAAATTTTAGTCAATTCCCACTTACTTAATGTATCGTAGCCCGCTTATGTTTCAGTCCTATAACCCTCTGGCCTCGTAATTTTATGAGCTTGTTATCCTGTAACTATATGTTTCTAAAACTAAGGCACTTTAATGCTCGACTAGCAACACAAATACCTATTTAAGGTACGCGATATACAACTCCTTAATTTATCCTACTCATGTGAACCTGATCATGCCCTTAAAAATTTCACTGTGTGCTTGCAATCCAGGGCACCTCTATGTGGTTGACGGTGGGCAACAAAGTTGATCCGTGATCCGGCTGAGACCCTGGATAGCGGCATCTATGCCGTCATGGCAAACTCACGGAGAAAGTTTACGCTGCAGGGGCTCGGAACCCCAGTGGCGGTGGCTGGTCGTGGTGCGAAAGCGGGCCCCCAGGCGTCGTCATCCTACGACCGCAGCTTTGTAGCGGTGAGCTCCTTGGCCTCTACAAAGTCTAATGCTACAAGACACATCTATGATGATTTGAGAAAGCCAGACAGTTTTTGTTACGTTTGGGAATTGTATCTATATTATTCCATTCGGAAAAAAATAAACGATGTTGTCCGAGCATCGTACAGATCTCGTTTTTTGCGCTATGTTTCGCATCAAGAAGAAGATTAAGTACATAATTCAATTTGTTTAAGCTGCTCCAAGATATTAACAACATGTAACAATTCTCGAAATATTTCTTACTTGAAAATAACATCTCCGTAATATGGAGTAAGCCAGAAGACAGAAATGATTGTTTTTTTTGTAGAACAGATACAAAGAGTTTTAATTTAGAAAATAGATCACAAATAAAATATGTTCATACAAAGACAGTTACACCCACGGTTACCACATGATCAAAATTCGGAAGACCGAAAGAAAAGCCCACCGACATTGTAATAAAAATGCCAGAAGACGGCGATAAAGTCTGTATAAGTTCGGACGAGCTAAGTGAAGGTGTAGAGACCTGTGTAGACTTAAGTGAAAGTAGTGACAGACAAGGTTGTAAAAAATGTAAACAACAAAAAGTGATCCAAGCAGAGTAAGATGATCTAGGTAGAGAGCTGGGTTTATCTAAAGAAGCACATGAACTCTTGGCATCAAGATTAAATCAGAACAATATTTTGGAAAAAGGTACAAACATAACAAAGTATAGGAATCGTGAAAAGGAGCTGAGACAATTTTTTACCCGTGAGGAGCCACTAGATTCAGTATACTGCAATAGCGTTGTTGGTCTTATTAATAGCTCGAAACCAGATTCCTATAAACCCGAAGAATGGCGTCTTTTTATTGACTCATCCATCTAAAGTCTTAAAACCGTCCTATTACACAGCACGAATGTTCTCGCATCAATTCCTATCGCACATTTCACAGTTCTTAAAGAAACGTATGACAATGCTAAAATCATTCTTAAAAAAATAAAGTGCATTGGTCACGAGTGGCAAATATGTGGCGATCTCAAGATCATTGGGATACTTCTAGGAATGCAAAGCGGGTATACTAAGTACCTATGTTTTCTTTGTCTTTTTGATAGCAGAGTTCGTAAAGAGCACTACCTAAAAGAATATGGCCTGAGCGACCGTCTTCGAAGCCTGGATCTTTAAATGTACTCAAAACCCCACTTCTTGATACAAAAAAAATATTGCTGCTACCTAGGTATAATGAAGCAATTTGTAAAGGCTCTCAATAAAGAAGGAAATTGTTCCAAGTACCTAACAAAAAAAATGAACAATCTTAGTGGAGCAAAATTAGAAGAGGGTATTTTTGACGGTCCCCAGATAACGCAACTTTTTAATGATAAATCTTTTACAGATCACATGACTAATGAAGAGCAGGCTGCTTGGAAAAGCTTCCACATAGTTTTAAAAAATTTTCTGGGAAATAATAAAAGTAGCAACTACAAAGAATTAGTGAGTTGTTTGGTGAAAAATTTTAATGTATTGGGTTGTAATATGAGCATTAAAATGCATTTTCTTGATTCCCATATTTATTTCTTTCCAGAAAATTGAGGAGCCGTCAGAGAGAAACAGAAAAAGAGATTTCTTCAAGACATAAGGGAGATGGATGATAGTTACCAGGGGTCAGGGGGAGGGGGGTCAACATGATGGCCGATTACTGCTGGAATCTCAAACGAGATGCCAGACAAGATAAGAGTTCACATAAACGACGGCCCCTTCGCCAATCGTTTGAAGACAAACCAGTAAGATACTATAAATTGAAAAGAACAGAATAGGAATTTAAATAAAACCATTACCCTCCAAGTTGTTAGTTCTTCGCAATATAAGAGAAGAGCAGACCTAGCGAAGATTAAGCACCCCGTAGAGTAGGAGACGAGGGGACTTCACTAAAATCAAGCATCCTGTATAGTGAGTGGCAAGGGGATCTCTCTAAAATTAGGCATCACGTAGAGTGAGAGGCAAGAAGACTTCACGATAACCAAGCACCCCAAAGAGAACAAAATCCTTCTACGTCCGCGTCGTTGTTCCTGGGTTAAGCTAAATGTAGGTGAAGTGTAGAAATAATTGGGTAAAATATATGGGGGCTAATGACCTTTAACCAATCGTTTGGCATCAAAATAACATAATTCCATGGCTGGTCCGGATCTTAGTAGTCAGATTGCAGTAATACAAGGTTTTACGATAAGTCAGGTTCAAAATTAACAAGATTCGGAGGTTAAAAGCATGAGTCATGATAGTGCTTAAGTTACTTTTATAAACGGGCCATTTACGACGATCTTCCAGCATCACAGATGCGTACCTTTGTTGCCAGTCTGATATTGATGTTATGTTGACATAAGAAACTATGGTATCGAGGTTAACAAATTTATGAGGTTAAGAAGGTGAGAAGCTAGGTATTTAACCCTTGATAAATCTGATGACACTTCGACAAACAGCTTGCTCGTTACGATTTTCAAGCATCAACCATGCGTATTTCTGTTGCTGGTAAGATTTTGAGGTTATGTTATCATAATTAAGTGTTATGTATGGAACAACAAGTACGTTGTGTTAAAAGGTTATAAGGTTTAAACATGATAAGTTTCACGCTACTTGGAAAAATAGCCCATTTACTATGATTTTAGAGCATCAGAGGTGCATGTTTTTATTGCTGCTCGAATTTTGAGGTTATGTTGTAATGAAATCATGGAGTTTATATAGTATGAAGGTTGTGAAACATAATATAGTAGAGAAATGAAAGATTTTTTGGAATATCAATTTCCTAACAGTAATTTTTTCAGAAATTCATGGTTTTTGGATATGAATTTCGAGGTTATGAAAAATTGTTACTAGATGGAGCAAAATAGATATTGGATTTGAATTAAGCGACCCAGAAACATATTGTAAGACAGGTCTGGGTTCTCACACATTTTTTTATTTTTGTTTTTGGAGCTGTGTTATAGTCACTGCACTTATCGACTGACTTGCTACAACTGAGGCATTTCCAGCTACACTTACGATTCAACAGTCCTTATTAAAATGCACAATGTTATGTTAAAGAGTGTAATAGCGTTGAAACCGGCTCCCCTTTGAGTTCATGATCTTAGAAATGATAGTGCGAGCGCATCTGCTAATATAAACCTTAGAATAGCATATTCAAATGCATAGGAGGGAAGGGAAAAATATTAGACATCGTGTTACTCGTGCCGGGCGTTGTACACAACGCGCTGATGCTCTCCTCTGCGCAACATATTTCTTTCTTCAATCTAAATAAAGAAATTAATTTGTTCAAAACGTCGGGCATAGAAGCACCTCGTCAAAGATAAGAGTAGGATAGTGTTAAGAGAAATACCAATGCTATTACGAGGGTAGGCATACATGGATCAAATTTTGTCCAGGTAAGGTAGTGCGTATTAAGCGGCACGGGGAATTAGGGACAATTTGAGTGAGAAAAAGTTACGAGACACTTTTTACAACTATATAAATACATCTCGTCGTAATATTACCCCTTGTCCCTAACTAACCCTCTCTTTTACTATCTCTTCTCCGCCTCGACACCATCCTCCACGATAACTCGACCACAGAAACCTTCGCCACCGCCTCTAAGCACTTAAGTCGACTAAGCCAGTGATTTATTACCAATTAGCATCATTTGATATACAAATTAATAAGTTATACGGACCAGACAAAGTGTCACTCGTACAAAATGTTTTACACGATGCGCTTATGCTTGCCCTAGATGAGTAGACTAGCGTAAAAAGTGATACATTGGAGAGAGCAAGTGCACGTGCATTATATTTCTGGAGACAAAAGGTGCATCTCAAGCGTATTTAATCATAACTAGAAAGCTCTATCTACAAATGTTTTGGATCTCGGACTTTACACTTTGTCATGCGGACAAATAGAGGTCGGCGGCCAAGAGAAAAATAATGAAGTTCAGTTACTTACCTTTGGCTCGCATAATCAGGGATCTGGATCGGGGATCCAGAGAGAGTTTGTCCTACAGCACAACCATCTGGATCGGGGATCCAGAGAAAGCTCGTTCAATAGTACGGAGGTCTGGATCAGGCATTCAAAGAGTGGCGTCTTGACCTTGCTTGAGGACCTCCTGCTGGTTTGTAGGGGAAAGCGTGGGTCTGGCAGATAGGGGAAAAGCCTAGTTGCCAGAATCTGGCACTACCAGGGAAAATCTGGCAAGAAAATCTGGCACTCTTAGGGTACACCTCAGTAGGAGCTAGTTGCTGGATCCAATCGGGCACTAGTAGGGGGGATGCAGGGCTGCCAGAAAAGTGAGAGAGATTCCTGTAAGCTGTACTACTATAAATAATTATGGGTTAGATTAAGAAATTTTGATAAATTTATCAAAGTAGGCTAATTTTTTGATGAGATTTTTTACAATTAGAACTTATTTTGCCATATGGAAAATGATAATATGCAGTACAATACATTTAAAAAATCTTTTTTTGTAACCATACATTTAATTTAATGTTAAAACCAACAGTTTGATGTAATTAAAAACCAACATACTTTTAAGTTCATGATAGTGAACCACTCAGATATAATTAATAAAGGTATCTTGTATGGTTTGTCTTGAAGAATTCCAAAATTATAGTCGTTCGACTCGATTGAATGTTTTAATTTTTGTATGATCATTTTCGAGATCCTATAATAATTTTTCATAGTAATAATCAAGTGAGTTCCTATTCAGTATTAAACGGGACTAGTAGAGTGAAAAATTAGATAATTAAGAGAACCATAGCTCTTAGCCAAAAGTAACGAGGAACCTAATCAAACTTACACCAGTAAAAACAACTTTTTGTAAAACTATTTTTAGTGCTTAAAAATATATTATTTGCTCACGCTTCAACACACTTCACTGATAAATCTCTAAATAATTAAAATGAAAAATAGGTATAAAATATCAATAAATTATATTTCGATGCTCAGACCACCAAAGTTTTAGTGCTTGTATTAGGAAAGGTTCAAGTCACTTTTTCAGACATTACGCATATTCACTAGTCGCGTCTTCACTAGTCGTGTCTCGCGCAAAATAAATATTGCACATTCTAGTTTAGTCTTATCAAAAACAATGATCTAAAATATCTTCTTATAAGAAGTTTGTTTGATACACATCTGTAAGGCTCACCGTATAATATGTGCCAGAGAGACGGACACATGGCTAAGGAAGTAGTTTTGTGTCACTTTGCCTGCTCCTACTTCATGAATCCAAACAAACTATTTTCGACTTTGAGGTATCTTATACCGTCACGGTCGTTTAGGCAAGAATTGGTTTGCCCAAATACTAATAAAATGCGTGAAAAAAGTTACTTAAAAGCGCCTTAGTTGGATGGTATCTGTGTGTAAAAATATGTATTTGTGAAGTTCGACGTCTAATATGTGCGAAGTTAGCAGAGACTTACCCTTGATTCTTTGTCTTTGTCTATCAAAGCTTCAGCAAAGTATAATTGTTATAATAATATAATTCGCAGTCTATGTAAATCTATCGATGAAAACAAACAAGTCAGATGGCCTATATATACATCATTCAAAGGTGCTGTACGTAAGCTACTTGTGAGCATATAAATTCACCTCTAGTTATAAAGTGTCACTATCATTACTAGCCAGGAGGCTTAAGGCAGGGACCGTTTTGTGTAATTTTCAGAAAAGTATGTATGACGGGTTTCGGCTCATTGCGCATGCTCAGAAACCGATTTTTGTCTTCTGCGCATGTGCAGTTGACAGGAATCAGTAAAAAAACCTTTTTTATAGTGACGAAATACGGCCTTGGACTAGCTAGCTACATATTTAGTTATCAGGATACATAGCTAGGTACTTTGGTAGCTCGGTAGGTTGCGCTTCGACGATTTCGCACAACCAGGGGTGGTATTATGTAGCCTTGCCTTCATCTACAAAGGCTTTAGGACGTATCAACTTTCATCCTAAATACGTCAGAAGAAGCATTGAAGTCGAAATAAATATGCTACAACTCTCAGGCAAACGAAAGCAAAGTCACTTGACACTACTCTGGAGGACTTCAAAGGTGGTATTTTTAGAAACCTTATAAAAACAATTGACTATGCTAGTGCAAGCAGCCAGTAAAAATACATAACATCATGTTACAATGCATATTTTAATGGTCACATTACAAGCACTTCATTTTTACGAGAACATTTTTATACGTTGCTAGAAACCAATACTGTTACTTATTTTCCGATGATTCATGATAATCATCTGTCGAATAATTACAGTAATGAATAGTACACATCGTTCAAAAATGAAAGTTAAAATTTACATTTCAAAGATTTGCATGTTAGAGGACTGCCGAACATGAATAGTGTATTTTGTTACGCTAATGCATCCCTTTAGAGTCTATTTCATTGAACAATTATTAGAGAAACATTTTTTCCAAATCCTAAAAAAATTTTTTAAACATCTCCTACAGATGATTTTCGGAAGATAGTGTTGATACCCATAAGAAGAGAGCTTTTGCTGATCAGTCATATACTAATAATGGACAACTAGTTATTGTCAAATTAATTATGCAATCTTACAATTCAATAACTAATTCAATTCTTTACTACAAAATGAAATGATTTTTACAAAGAAATGTTAGTCATGCGATGACATTAGTATTACAGACTCTTACCTGTTGCCTATTTACTCTATCGGTAACCAATCTCATAACAAAATCACCAACACATTCTATACAAAACATCATTATTAATAATCTATAAAACTAGAAAAATACTTATAAATATCATAAAAGTAATTTATTGGGTATGATTCAACAAAAATTACAAATACCTAATGAAGGTGGAGTATTAGTTATACAATCGTCTTCATAGGATACTAATGATTTACGCGTTATAGATACAAATAATTTTACCATTATTATAACAGATTTTTGGCCAAGGTTATATCTTACAAATCAGTCAGTACGATATTCAATTATGGTAAAAGTGTTAGATGGGTATTGTAGTAACATACATATATAATAGTAAATGGTACCAAGTCAACAATAAAAAATTTAAGCATTGTAATAAAGTTGGTAATGTAAAAAAACATATTTTCAATATTTAAAAACAAAATCTAAACTTACATGCACTATGGTCTTCTATGATAATGTATTCATAAATAACAAATTATTTTAAGTCTTAAAAATGAGCGCTAGATATGTCATATCTGCCACCAGATAAAAAATGTACTTAATGAAGTAATACTAATTCTAATGACTTATTACCAATGCTTAGGATGGATATAAATGATCCAACTAAATAACCAACAACAATAAATAAATAAAATGATTAACAAGATACAATTATTTGCTGAAAATGTTCCGTTCGTTAAAAAAATAAATTACATTGTTGGACTGCCAAACTATGAAGGAGTGTCTTATTATGTAAATGCTTCTTCTTACAGTATGATGCATTGTCGCCCAATAAAAGAAACATTTTCAACAAAGAGATAGTATAGTACACGATATTTTTCAAAAGTATTTTTTAGAACAAACTTTTTGCATCACAGCACAGAAAGCTTTTGTTAACTAAGAATTTTTTCTGTAGACAACAAGATACTGGTAAATTTGACATACCTCTTTCTCACGCATCTAATAATCTGCATTTTTTAATGATACATAAAATTTGTTTGATTACAAAATGCTCTATTCGTTAAGATCCAAATGTAACTGAGCGTATTTTAAACAAGGTGATAAGCGGAAAGCCATGAAACTTAATACTAAATCTTTTACAGCTGTCGAATACTCACAAAGCACGACGGAAAGTAAAAAATAAAATAAAATAAACATAAAATAAAGCACAAAACCGAAACACACGAGGACTGGGTAACAAACCTTTAACAGTACGTCGACTGTTCTGATCTACAACAAGTTTCGACAGACAATACGAAGAAAGAAATAATCAGAATATTTTCTGAACACGACTCACAATCATGGGAGAAATGTCCAATAGCTTAAAAAAACATATAATACTTATGATGATAATGATAAAAAAGTCTACCCCCAACATAGCAAGAAAAAAAATAACGCGCAGTAAAATTGGCCACGACATTCCTCAGAAAAGCGTGTATTTTCCGACTCAACCAGGTACGAGCGAGACACTCCGTAAAAGATATAATAAGGCCGTCCACCTTAAATATGTCCAAACGATTGATAGCATAGAAGCCAAAACAGTGCTTACAAACACATAAGATCAATGGGCCGCTTACGCCAAAAATCAGACACAAGGAAACGCAAGACTAAGTAACGATACTAGTCAAAGTGAAAGCCACTTTAATTCGTCGATACGTTAAATTTAAATTAGACAAATTATGACCATACAGATACACAAAATCCACTAACTCTACCTACACATGATATAATGCATCAAATACAGACGGGCTCTAAACAGACCGCTTGATCTAAAATAAGCCACAGAGCCAGCAATGAGACAATATTTAACGGTGACCAAATCAAGCATTGTTTGAAAAAATGACAAGGACAGTAGGGCTCCTATATGAAAAATTTTGAGTCGGAACATTAGCTAACTGGCTAAAATGCAGAACAGCCGAGTTTATACCACATTAAACACAATTTCCGTCGATTAAGACATTTTTGAGGGAATTAAAAACCCGTCTCGCGAGTATTAGTTATGCTGTGACACTTTATATACAACTAAAAATGATCGCACAACAAAAAAGAGCATGTGGGGTCTTACAGCGATCACGTTCAAGCGCTTTATGATAGGATAACAACACCATGTGACTCAAACTCGACTTATTCTTACAGGCAAGTATTAGCACTAATAGACAGCACAGAAAAAAAACTATGAAAAAATTTTTTTACTGATACGGGCCCTATATAACTTCAACGTAAAATGCTTTAGTCCTGGAACATCAAACGAAGCAGTAGTCGTAGCGATAAATGTAGAATGCGAAATTACCCTACGCTACACTAGTCCAGGAGGACAACATGCCTATATAGGCGTAACACAAGAAAGACCACAAGACAAAACAAATTACCAGGTGTTTATAACTAGATGAAAATATTAAATTCACCACAATGAGGTAAAAACGATACCTACAAGTTAAACCTTTGCGACGGCGAACAAGACTACCTTTCAACGCGACCACTAGCAAATACAAAAAATAAAAATACTCAAGGTACTGAAAATGCTGAGCTGACTTAAGATTAAAATAAATAACAAGACACGAAATTGCGTGTACGGGAAGCACAAAAACGACAACACTAACAAATGCCGCACGTTTGTAAGACTACCAATACAATTAGAATCACCAGAGGAGAAATATATTTAACGTAACGCTTATTAATAACGATGGAAGCTATAATACATACTTGCAAAACTGCCACAACTCTAACAACGATTACAAAAGACAGAATTACAGCATCAACTATAGTTACAATAGGGACCAGCGAGATAGTCGAAGCTACGAATAGCAGGGGAATAGATACGACAGTAACAGGTATACTTATACTAATGATAATGCAAAATAACGGTAGTAAGGACCCTAGTAATAGAAACGAAGAGCTACCGTATAGCATACCTTACTTACCTAACGATAAAACGCATGTCCTACACACGGATACATAAAACTCCTAAGACGCTTGCCATAGACCTCAGACATCGATCGTGACTGGATAGTAAGCAGAGATATGAACAGTGTGCTCAGAAAAGATGATGAGCCGAAGTGCAGCAAGCGGGAGTCACCCGAAAAACTGTAAATTGAACCACACCTCACGAATAACGTAGACATGAGCGAAAAAGCACAGCCCAAAATGATACGTCCAATGCATGACAACCCAATACGCAAAATAAACCGCTGGTGCAACTCAATTAAATACAAGCAACTGCGAGTGCACAAAATAATAGTAATATTAATTTTTCCGAATTTTTACCATCAACCCAAAGCCATTGGTTAGAAAATGACACAACAAATAAAAGCGTCTAAAAATCCCTTAAGACAATAGAAATAAATATATCTAGTACAGGACACACACCACCTTTAATATGCCTAGAAAATCCACAGTTAATATACAATAGCGCGATATTTTACGCAGATAAGGGTGCCAAAATATCTATAATAAAAACGAGTAGCCTTAAGAAACACTTGTACATTAATTTTAACGAGCAAATGCTCATAATCGGCGTAACACACGAAGCTCGGTGCACGTCAGGAACAGTAGAGGTACCCCAAATGGGATAATTTGCACTTAACACGTAGTTCCCGATGACATTGCGAGACAAAAAAAAGGCCTGATTGGATACGACCTATTAAAAAAAAATGTTAGCCACATACGCACCAAGAAAAATATAATATAGAATGGCACGCAGATACCTTTACAAGAATCAGAAACCTTTGAAATTCGTGCAAAGTCAAAACACATGATTTTTGCGCGTGTAAAAGTAGAACATAAAAATATACAAACAGGATAAGTACTTCTGCAAGAATTATAAGAATTCGTTTTATTCGGCAACTTTATTGCAAACAACGATAAAGATAATGTGTTCACTGAATGCAAAAATATCATAGAAAGATCTATAAAATACTCATACCTTACGTAGATTTCTTGTCATGTGAGACAATTCGCAGGTTAGAGCTATATAGCGTCGATAGGGACGACGGAAAAGGTCTACAGAAGGTGTTTAGAATTGATGTAGCTTACTTGAGTTCAATTAAATTTGAAGAAGCACGAGCATAGTTAATTCTATGCGTTTGATCTGATTAATAGTAAAATTATTATCACGTGCTTATCAATAGACGACACGGCACTCTGTCGTACTCAATGGAATCATGACTATAAAGTACGCTTCGTTTTTTTCCCGTGTGTACTTTACACCTGAGCGTGCTTCCTTTCACTGACTAGTCACTATGCTAAGTCTGTTCTACTTTGTCCATATCTAGTTTGTGTAAATCAAGCATTAAAGTTAATAATTATTATCCTAAAAAGTTAAAGTGTACTGTAAGCGTTATTCTAACGCTCGGAGCGGGGTTATAATTATTACCATCTCAAAAATTGGCCCCCGAATAGGGACTTTGGCCTGCTTGTAGTCGGTAAGACTCGACAACCAGGTAGGATGGCAAGACCAGCTCGAAACTGGGCCTGTTTCGGAGCCAGGCGGCGTAAGTTAAGATAACTCATTTACTCTCAGTGTGTTAGCTGGGAATCGGTTGGCTCCACCTCGAAGTTTATAGCCCATAGAACTCAAGTATTTGCAGAAAGTGCAAGTCTGTAGTATCGCTGCCATACATACACGCTGCTGGCGCTCGCCGTATTGGGATACAAGCGGACCACGAACACATTGCAGTAGCGCCGCTGCCTTATTTACACGTCCCCGACGCCATGTTGGCACACAAGCAGGTAGTGTGCAGGCTGTCTCTCTTTTCAGGGCACACGCAAACATCAAGTGTGCTGTGGCTGGTGCAGCCCAAGGGAGCCTCGGCGCACACGCACAAATCAAGCGTGTTGCCACTGCTGCAAGCCAAGAAAACCTTGGCACACACTTACATTAAATAAGTTGTTTACACAAAGCTGTGACCTTGTGCCTTATTGTTGCTTGACAACAACAAAGCAAATATTTAACTCTTTGTTTACCTTGAATTCTCCACATTAAACTTCTACTGTGACACTTACGCTCGTGGCTGCTGCTGCGTGACGTGTCATTCTACTTCTTAGCTGCACACCCTCATCGGCCATCAACGTCATTGCTGCGGGCCCTGAGCATGCCCCAGCCTCTCTCACAGGCGTCGCCACCGCTGCTGCTTAATGTGACCTCCTACTCTTCAACAGCAGGCCCTCGTCAGGCATTCTCACCGTTGCTGTGCACCGTGCGTGTATCCTACCCCCTTTTGTAGTCGTCGACGCCACTGCCACGTGACATGTTCTCCTGCTTTTTAACTGCAGGCCCTCGTCGGATATTTTCCTTGTTGCTGTCGGTCCTGAGTATGCCCTAGCCCCTTCTACAGCTGTCACTGCCGCTGCTGCGTGGTGTAACCTCCTGCTGCTCAGCTGCAGACCCTTTAGGCGTCAACTAACTACAAGCGTACGTCACTACGAGTTGCTGCAAAGGAATCTTAGTCGAATTTAGAGTCTTAAAGTTTATAGCGTTAGTTTGTGAACCCATATTATTTTCTGTGTCTTAGTGAAGATCGTAGTGGATGCTTATACTAGTGTCAGGATCTCTATATTCATCTTCTAGCTTCTCCTAAGTATGTTAGAACGGATGCTTTCTATAGGGGTTAAACGAAGTTGAATGGTAAAATTACGAGTTGTTTTGAAACTTTCAAAATATCCGGAAGCGAGAAGATGACGCGAGGTCAATTGGAATCATTTATTGAGGTTATAAATAAGTATATGGAAAATTTTTGTGAGCAACATGATAAAATCTTGAGTTTGACCGAGCTAGATGGAATCTACTTGTATTTTGAAGTGGGAAAACTTTAGGGATTCCTTTGATCTTTAGTACATGGCAAGCAGGATATTGATAACAGAGTTAAATTTCATCATTTACGATCTCGTGTTAGTAAAGAAGCTTTAGAATTAGTGAAGTCCATCCATAATTCAAATGATTAGTACCCAATAGCTTGGCAGACCGTGTTAAATTATCACGATATTCAGCGCCGCTCGATTAATAGTTATGTTACTTGTTTTCTCTATTGCAAACCCAAGAGAACCGAAAGTGTATCTGAATTATAACGTCTCAGTAAGGAAAGTTAAGCCCTATAGAGTCCATTCAATCTTAAGGTCGCAATTTAGCTAGTGGTGATCTTTAGATTGGTTCCATTGTTAGCAAGTTTGATGCATGCATTACCAATGATTGGCAAAAAAATTTAGGTTGTAACTCTCAAGCCTCTCCTCTTGATCAACTAAAAACAGCCAACAACTCGTAAAATATCATTTATAAAACGTGTAAGACTTCTATTATTATATCAAGGTCTTAATCGGTCAAACCTTCACACCAATAAGTAGTAACAGCTTCTCATCAGTTAAATGAACCTGTCCAGGCTTGGAAGCAGAGTGATCAGAAGCCTGACAAATGTGTCGCATGTTAAAGAGATTATCCCTTTGGTCGTTGTGATCAGTTCAGACAACTCTCCAATGATTTGAGAAGGGACTTTGTTAGCAAAGCAAAATCATGAAATTATTGTTGAGGTTGCCACTTGTAGAAGAATTGTAAATCTGAGTTCTCATGCTTAACCTTGTATAAAAAGCATCACACGTTCTTGCAGTCTGTAGGGCAAAATCTAAAGCATGGTTCTGTAGAACCAGAGACAACTCCCAAGCAGGTCTCTCATCCAATTAAAAACATTTTACTTAAAGGTCCTGTGGTTTTGTTAGCTACAGTTTGCGTGTACGTCTTTGGACCCACTGATATTCATCTTCTTACGCGCGCTCTCATAGATCGGCGCTTTTAATGTTTGATTGTCTCTGAATCCCTCTGCACTCTCTGTAGGTTGAAACATAAATATTTTAATATACCTATCAGTGGCTCTGGTGATTCGCTTGTATAAGTGGCCAAAAGCATAGTGAGTTTTTAGTTTAATCATAGATTTTCTGCTTAGTTTAGATTGTTAGTCAAAGCCAAGGTTTTACTGCATATCTCCTTGTACTTACCCCCAGGCGGTCATTATAGATTAAGGATAAGTCATATTAAAGGCCCAGAATAGCCTGATCCTCAGTTTACGAGTACTGATAAAATTGTCATTATCTTTGGTGCGGATATACATGCTCATGAAATAGAAGAAGAAATTAAGAAAAGTAAGCCCGAAAAACCTGGAGCTACTTGTACTTGTCTTGGTTGAATACTCTCGGGTCCAGTGAGTCAGATAAGGCATAACAGTAGTTTACCGATATCATCACCTTGCTCGGGGGAAAAACAGTTAGTTTCGTTACTACAAAGGTTCTGGGAGGTTAAATCACTAGTTAGTGATTTAAGTCTCCTTAATACTGATACGGTCAACTCAAAAAGCATTTTAAGTTCACTCATTTCAAAGATAAGACCAGTCACTGCATAGTCCGATTGCCTTTTAAAGTTGATCGTACTACACCCACTGAGGCTCGTAAAGATTCATTTTTCTGTTTGATTATGTTTAAAAATCTTAAACATATATTTCAAAGTAACCCTGATCTCCATGAAACTTATGTCGACTTTATGCAAGAGTACTATATACTTAATCACTTTCGTCCTCGTGATAGTGGTAAAGATTGTTAGTTCTTACCACATCATGGAGTAATCAAGCAATCTAGTACTACGACAAAGCTTAGAACAGTATTCAACGGATCTTCTAGAACTCAATCAGGAACATCTTTGAACAAACATTGCTAATATTGGAGGAAACTATCGTTATACTTTCACTTCTGACATTAGGAAAATGTTTCGACAGAGTTGGTTAGATGAAAAGGATCAGAATTTCCAATGTATTCATGAAGACCTAACACTTCGGATACCATGAAAGTCTACTGATTAAAAACTGTTACATATGGGCTAGCTCGCTCACCATTTCTAGCATCTTAAATTATTAAACATTTAGCTCGTGATAATAAGGAAGAACACCCACTAGTATTTTCTCCTCTAGATAGAGAAATTTACATGGACTCTCTGGTGCTTACAGTTTATTAGAGGCAGTTGGTAAATAGGGTCAGTTGAGAAGGGTTATGTCGTTGGGTGGCTTCATCTTGCATAAATGGTCTTCCAATGGGTTGGAGCTCTTTAAAGGTTTAACTTCTTCGCCTGGAGTTCCTTCTCCTATAGTCTTCTTAAGTAGAGGTAGCTTGCCCATTAAAGTTTTAGGTATTATTTCGTGTCCCGAAAAAGACACTTTTGGATGTCGAGTCCCAGCCACGCTTGGTAAAGATACATGGACAAAGACGTCTCTAATATCGTACATTGCTCGCTAATATGATTCACTTGGTTGGTTAGCTCCCGTCATTATATACGCAAAAAATTCTTCTTCTGCCCCTGTGGCTCTTAAAATTGGATTTGGACGTAATATTACCTGATGATACATTTAGAACTTTGACACGATGGCTTCGAGATACACAAGAGCTAAACCATCTTGAAATTCCACTTGTGAACAATTTTACTCAATCCGTACAATCGATTAAACTTCATGGGTATGCAGATGCGTCAAAGCATGCCTATGCGGCAGTTCTGTATACTCGTGTAGTGCAAGGAGACAACTTTTACGTAAGAAAACAAGAAAAAACAAAGATAGCATCAGTAGAGATTTAAGGTGTCCCCAGACTTAAATTATCCGTGGTCTCCTTGGTCTCAAAGCTCATTTATCATTACACTCAATTTCTTGAGCAGAGAGTCTAATATATTTATTCATGGTCGGACTCTAAGGATGTTTTGTACTGGCTTAGCTATTATCCCTCACGGAGGCCTGTATATATAGCTGATAATTGTGGAAACATCCACGAGCTTACTTCTACTGCTTTTTGGCATCATACTACAGGAAAATCGAACCTATCGGATGTAGATAGAACCAAGCTTCTTAAGGCATTTTACCCTCCCATCTTTCTTAGTGTACATCATCAAAGTCACTCTAAATTTTTCCAGAGCCAGATAATTTAAGTGTTATGTTCTCTTGCATGCAACGTTGAAGACTTATTTCCCAACTCTTACAAAGTCAAAAGTCATCAAAGTACGCACAAAGTCAAGAGTCATCAAAGTACTCACAGATGATACTATTCTTACTAGACCTATTTCTAAATAGCTTTTGTTGCGCTGCTGTGATAAATAAGAACAGTAATTGAGTTTGTTGAGATCAGCCACTCTGTTGTACCACCTTTATTAAATATCAGATATAACTCATTGAATGGGCGTTAGGATTATCAAGGTTTACACATATGTAAAGTGAGCAGCGGCTCACTATCATTTATAGCCTTTGTAAGAGTTTTTATAGTTTACGATGTCGGTTTGTCGTATATATTGCTTTTTTCCAATCGGAGCAAGGACGGGAGAATGTTTAGAATTGATTCAGTTAACTAGAGTTCAATTAAATTTAAAGGAGCGTGCGTATAGTTTGTTTCATGCGTTTGATCTAATTGGTAGTAAGATTATTATTATGTGCCTAATAATAGACGACATACATCTCTTTATCACTCAATAAAATCATTTTCATAAAGTGGGTTTCAATTTTCTCTCACGCAAGCATCGCAGTGGTTCAGCAGTTCGTCTCAATTAGCAGACACGTCAGGCTACAACAAAGAAGAACACCAACACGTGTGCAGATTAATATAATTTAACTCTTAAGTGTTTGGTCTCGACAAAGAGCCTTTAAAAGCAACTGTGGTAAAAAAATTTAGGTACCTTATCGCTCTAAAGGAACGGATAAAAAAGAAATAGAAAAAATTAGCAGACCCCGGCATACTCAAATCCTCTACGTCCTTCTGTCACTTACTACTATTTCAAAGCGATATTCTTAGACATCTCGCATTTACCCGTTAGATAACTATTGTAGACCTGAAAATAGGATTATTCCAAATAAAAGTTGATTAAAAAAATTCTTAGAAGACAGAATTTTTTAGAGCAGATGGCTACTACCAACACAAACGTATGATGACTGGCTTCACTGATTCACCAACAACATACGTGCGATAACACTAGCACTGGATGGCCTAAAAGGACATAAAACATAAGTATTTATGGGTGAAATTATGCTGTTTAAGGCAATATTAGAAGAAGAGAAAAAACGATTTAAAAGATTAGTTAAACGTTAAAAACATAGCTACCTATTATTAGAACCGATAAAATATCAGTTTCTTAAAAGAGATGCCAAACTATCAAGCCACATACTCGGCAACGGATAAATGAAAGCAAAATCCAAAAAAATCGTGTCCGTGAAAAACTATCGAAGACCAACGAACGCCAAAAAAATTATACAATTTTTAGGTGTCACAAGATATTCCTGGCATTTAACACCAAATTACGTGAAAATAGCCCGACTAATTTCGAAACATTTACGAAACGGAATAGAATTTAAGTGACAGGATCCTAAACAAAAAGCATTTAACACTCTCGTTAAAACTCAATGAAGCGAGCCCGTACTCTTGACACCGAATTTAAAAAGCCATTTATAGTTACAACTGATGCATCAGACTATGCAATTAGCACAATATTCAGTCAAGGAATAATAGACGACGATCACCATTTCGAATATGCATACTGCTGCCTTAAGGGTAGCGATCTTCGCTAACCAATGTACGATAAAGAACTGCTTGTCATAGTAAATGCGAAAGAGCAATTTAGACTATACTTATACGGACGGAAATTTACAGGAGATACGGACAACGAGACTATAAAACATTTTGACACATCGAAAAAACGGGACCTGCGATTTACAAGACTAAAGTCAAAGCTACGAGGCTACGGATAAGACGTTGTCTATAGACCCGGGAGAAATAATACAGCATCCGCCGCATTGTCGCGCAACCCGATCCGAAAAGAATGTGACAGAAGCTTCGAATAACTACGCATGGAATTTTGTGAACTCGCAAAAGAACAGAAAAAAGGGGGATATGGTGACACGAACCCTCTACTGGCGAGTATATACAAGAACCGCACAAGACAGGAAAAAAATACAATAAGAAATTAGAGGAAAAATGAAATGAAAATAGACGATTCCAACAAATCAGACAGCAAGATAAAGAAAAAAAACGCCAGGAAAAAAACAATTAAAGCTAATATGTGCCAAGCAACGTCAGTGATCACGTCACGGCTCGTAGTCGAAATAGACAGAGGAAGAATCACCACGAAATAAGACACTTGGAGTAGACAAGACAACAACAAAAAAATATAAACCACGTAAACTCTTGACACAACCTACAAAGTAAAAAAAGAATGGAGAAATACAGCTTATTGCTGCGAGGAACAGGGACAAAGAAATTCTATCGCAAGGACCAATAATTCTAACACTTGCATACATGCGCAAGGACGAAAATATGCAGAAATGCGTAAAAGTTTAAAGCACACATGTTATACAGCAGAAAATATCACAGGAAAAACAGACAAGTATAGCAGCGAAAGCAGCAAAAAAAAGAAGAAAAAGAATAAAAACTACAATGGTACGAGCACAGACCAAAGACAGGGGAAAAAAAACGAAGAGATTGACCGAGATACACACGGACAAGACGTAATTTAAACGGAGAAAAAATAGTAACTAGCTGCTACAAAACCGGCTAAATAAGGCTGACCAACACCGATAAAGAGTACACGAGATGGACGCTACAGTAGAAAAATAAATGGCAACGAGTAACACGTGATTGATTCACTACCACATTGACACGGACAATGATGCCAAGAAAGGAAGGCCCAGCTACACAGAAAAATCGTCACCCTACTCAACATCTTAGTAGCCAACTTTTAGTCTAAAATTAGGATCAACGTCAAGCGAAACAATTTTGGTGGAAAGCAGGGTATACGATTATACGCCCGAAAATCCGACGCTACCGCAGATCGACAAAAAGCCGAACGGTCAGGAAGCACGGGCAATGACTTTAACGCACCTAAGCAGATCCAAAAGTCGATAAGATACCTTAGTGATCGCTCCGAGCCCACAGGTGAAATAAAAAGTCCCTTAGTGAAAATTAATCTTATGAAAACGAGGCAAAAAAAAACGATCCTATAATTATACAAAACAATAAATCTAACGACTGTACTAGTAAGCTGAAATGAAGCCAAGATAATCATTCTTCAACATTTGATCAACTTTGGAAAATGATAATTGGAAGTGATTCTATTCCAGAATTGCTAACACCGCCTAAAGAGTGCGATTAACCTCATAAATGATTGAACAGAATGGAGGATACACCAGCTAATCCACCAAAAATTGCTTCATCTGCAGTATGATAATCTTACTTGAAATAAATATGTCAACGAATGAAATTAGAAAAATTTTATTACACTGCAAATGGTTGCATACGTGATTATACCCGCAAAAATCTAAAACTACCTTGCCATTGTGCACAGACTTTGAAGGAGTAGCAAGCATTTTTTTTTGAGGAAATTCAAAGTTGATATATGAACATTGATGGAATAGAAAAAAGCTACTCTGTCATACATTTCAAAAAGTAACAAAACGAATGAAGTGAGCCACTTTTACCATGACAATGACCATTTGACACCGTTAATTATGCACAAATCAACGAAGATAATATGCCTGACATTTATACGGGTAACCGCCTTAAACGAAAAAGACAAAAGGTTAGTAATCGTTTAAGTTATAACACGCATAATCCAAGGAGTGATGAATCTTATGAAAAAACAGATAAAAAAGAAACAAAACCACAATAAACATATAACCGGAATACCAGCAAAGGAAAGGAGTTAACAAAGATTGTGAGTAAATAAAATATAGGGCTTCCACCAACACCGCCCCCATAACCAGACAGTGAAAACCATATGACATGGGAAGGCGAAGATGGCTATAATAAGGCTTTAGTGGGAGATAATAGCTGCAGTGAAGAAAAAAAAGAGTATAAAAACTCTTGAAAAGTATAAGATATAGAGAACGCAACTAAGACGGAATATACATCTGTTAGCCCCAAAAGACGACTTCGACTCTGCCCCTTTCCAGAAAATGAAGAAAGTAAAGGATTACCTATTTAGATACCTCGATAGTATAATATTCTGCACAATGATGGACAACATTTCTCATACAGAAACCATTGGCACGCTGTATAAATGTAGCTACATAAAAACAATAACACTAAATAATCAGAGTAAAGCAGTTGACGACGTCATGTTGTCAAAACTTAGGAAAGTAGACGTCGTACGCATGTATGTAAAAACGCACTTTGAAGTTTCGGCAATAGTATCAGATGAAAAAATGCTTAAAAGCCCTCAAAGCTCTCGCTATGGAAAACTATTAAAACTATAGGAACGCAAAGAGACCTAGCAATACAAGATCTTAATCAATGTCTTATTTAGTCGAAGCATTAAGGGAATTTTTAAAGATCTCAGGACTACGTTATATAATAATATAATAATATAATAATATACTAGTAGTAATAATACACACGCGATACAAGATTATGAAAGAATATCATAAATCGACAGTTAGAGGCTATGGCAAAGATCTTTGCTAGCGAAAAATAACCCCCGACGCGTCAGACAGTCAATACTTGGCCGCCCAACGTGTCAAACAAAAAAGCAAGTACGCGTTTGAACAGTACAAGCAATGCCAGTTACCGACACATTAGGTAGATCGTTCAAAAAAATATGTATATATTCTTATGGACTAGTAAATAAGCTTTAAGCAGGCAACAACTCACGAATACCTACTATAAAAGACTGGCTGACGATATATATTGTCTAGGCCCCTGTACTGAGAGCGACAGCCGCAAAGACAGTGAAGGCACACGGAAATTAGTATTAGATCGCGAAACCCATTGCATGAACAAAACCATGGAGAAATTTGCAAGATTATTTGAAAATTATAGAATGGGGAGCACTGCCTACCATCCGCAAAGTGATGGTGCAATAAAGCGTATGCATCATGCCCTAGCAGAATATTTAAAGTTATACCTTAATAAAGCCCGAAAATGAGACAAGCTACTACCACTGTGTATGCTTGCATAAAATATCTTAAAACATAAAAGCACAGGCTACTCGCCATACGAACTTGTATTTGGCTAGCGCGCAGAAATTTCATCAAGTTTTAAACAGCCAGAGATCCGGCAAACCTACAAAGAACCATTAACACTAATCACAGAGACGCTGACGCAGCTAAAAGCACTAGTAGCACAGACCCAAGAACAAAATAAATACCGGTCAAAGTACTACTACGACAGTAAAACTAAACATCCAATTTATTTTGGAAGTTTAAGTTGTACATATTTTAAAAGAACCATCAAAAGAAGAGTACAATGCGTGGTATCAGGCGCCCCACAAAATCACAGGGATTGACTATAAAACCTATGACGTGAAACTGCAGAGGGACGGAGAAATACGTATTTTACAAGTTGATCAAATTAAGAAGGCAGTGCTTACTAAAAGCTCTACCCCTACATGAAGGTAAATACGAAAGTAAAGAGGCAGAAAAAAGGGGGAGAAAGCATAAGCAGACAAAGCCAATAAAACCAACTTATATTTCTTGCGATCTTGCCTGTCTACTTATAAAATGATCTTCTTTTTATGTTTTTCTCTCTTTCTCGCGGCCCTCAGATGTGCAACAAAAAAGACTGTATTTAGCATAAGTGGAAATTAATATATAGAATCAATTATTTATTTATTATGAAAAAATTAAAAAAATTACAATATATAGAAAAAGATGTCAAATCTATAACAATAATGAAAAAACGTATAAACCTACAATTTTTATAAATAATCGTACTCTCATTCGGGTTTATCGATAAAATAGAGGAAAAAAGAGAACGTTGATAGGATTTTTCAATACAGTAGAATGGCTACACACTCTACATGTGGGAAAATTGACTTATTAAACGATCAACCAGTTTATATTTGGCAGCTCTCAAATCATTTTGTTAGTTTGCATAATCATCTACTTGCAAAAACAAGATCTAGTGATAGTATTGCGAAAAAAGAAATAAACAAATTAATAGCTCCATATTACTGCAATAAGGATAGTGGCATTGGAACGCAGTTAATATCATGTAACATACGCATACAAAAAATTCAAATATTTTTAGAAAAAAATTTTGATGTAAAAAAAGGAAGTATCAATTAAAATAAAAAGAGTAGAGTTCATAAATGATTATAAATACAGAAAAATATTTAAGGTGTGTGTTAATTCTCACTCGACATAAATGTATGTTGTGGATTTCGAAGGAAGTGTAGAACACGAAAATTCAGATTACCAAAGATTATTTGTAACTTTGTTACATTTCTATTAAAAATATTGTCACATAGAAACTATTTTTATGAACCAGGCACTCTGTTATGATCCCTTACTTACCTTCCTGACAGACGATACCAGTTCTTATACGAAAAAAATTACACCTGTAAACGATACTAAGAACAACAAAATGTGATAAAAAAACCATGTATACATCACACGTATATGCATACAAAAAGAAAAAAAAAACAATTTCGAATAAAGTAGTAGTCAAGTCTTATAAATGCAGTTTAAACGGCCTGAGCGAATGCACCTATAAACAAGCACTAGAGTCCCATAACAACGATAAATCGACAAACGGCCTAAAAGAATCAACCAGCTTTACGACGAAAGCAGCTGTTTTCATTGTCACTCAATAAAGGAGTCGTTGCGACGAAAAACATGTTTAGTGATACAAAGAAGAAAACCTATAACAACTTGCCAAGCGATGATGAAAAGAATCGTCAATACATTAAATATGCATTTAAACAAGCGCATCTGTTCAGCAGAAGAATACAGTCGAGCACAGATTTTCTTAAGATAATTCAAAACCTTTAACAGCTAACAACAACAAAATACAACTGATTTACCTCCAAAAAAAGGAATAAATACATTTTCTTAAACCCACGCAGACTCATACTAATTCATGTCATTCCTTAAAAAAAAAATATAGTAACAGAGAAAAATGATGAGTGTCGTAAATGGGGAATAAGCAAATTAAATATGAGATAATTACTTACGCAATAGACCCATTCTCTAACGTCTACTCAAACAAACCTTGTTATTAGCGACGTAGCATATATGAATAATTGTAGTAATATAATAGAATACCATACAAGAACCCAGAAAAAAATTTGTAATAATAAGCGAACAAAGGATTGAAAAGAATTAAGTTAAGCAATACCGATTGTAAGAGGAGATAGTAACTAAAATTGGACGGAAACCTGATTTATTAACAAAACCAACATACATATTGTAACAACACCAGCACACTGGGTGTAAAATACTGCAGCTACTTCACGCGATTTCTCTTTCTCCTTACTAGCAAATGTGAAAGTGCCATTTTCAATGGAGGACCCACCTATATCTGTTATAGATTGTTTACAGGTAACTTTTGGCGTGGAAATGGCCGAACCTCTAACGTAATAACGGCCGACTATAGTGTTGCGCTAAGATTGATTGTCATTCAGATGTGGGGACAATCAACACCAGCAAAACAACCTGCTTGTATGACCAATAAGCATATAGCCATCAAACAGAGGCCAACAGCTCGACAACAACAACCCATGAACAAGCAAATAATTTTTTGAACGCTGTACAGCCTCAAATCAACCACCTCGGGCTTGCCCCGTTGCACAGTGGGAGATTTTGCTTTTTTTTGTTTCAAAATCGTAAATCTCACGATAGAAAGCAGGTATCGACTTAATTTTTTTTTATTTGATTGATAAGATGATTGTGCATTAAGATAAACTTGATCTGAGTACATTTTATTGTTATAAACAATTATAATTTTGTCATAAACATGACAAATAATCTTGAGAATAAACAGATATGGCTCCAAAAAATACAGTACACGCACGATTATCTTGGAATTTAGTTTACTTTAGTTCTTTGGGTCGCTGATTACGATGAAAACGTTATTTTTGAGAAATTCAATATGGCCGATCCAAGATGGCGGAGTATAATATTTTTTTTCTTTAAAATTCGATAAGAACTGCAACATAAGGATTTTTTGGGTCGCTGGATACGATAAAAGGGTTATTTTTGAGAAATTCAATATGTCCGATCCAAGATGGCGGAATATAATTTTTTTTTTTCTTTAAAATATAATAAGAACTAAAATATAAGGGTTTAAGGGGTTGATGTATAATCATGATCTTCGTATAAATCATTATATCATCCTAATTACTTTAAAAATGTAAGATATCAAATTATACTTGACTTTAGTCACTTTAAGTGATCCCTTTCGTATTTAAATAACGTTATAAACGTAAGATTTTGGTTTCCAACGTTTTAAACTTTTAATATTATTTAATTTAGATAACATAGTAATAACTTGTGTAGTGTGAAAAAATAGAAACAATTTTAATTACTTCTCTGGTGAATAAAATGAAGTAAAATGCAGTATTCAGTACGATTTTTTTAATAGAATCGTGCAGATGGAGAAAAAATTTACCTTTGTATGCGCAGTTAGTAAATGATATAGCTTGAGTATTCAGCGAATATATTTGTAGAAGGATAAAGGTATATATGATTTCAATATTTGTAAGTGTTATTAAAACAAAATACTACAAACAGCATAAATGAGGAAATGTTTTTTAGTACTTTAAATTAGTACTAATGTATTCAATGATTTATTTTAGGTAGATTGATAAAATATAATTGTATTTATGGTTTTTCAATAATAAAAATTGTTGTTGTTACTATTTTCCAAATAATGTATTGAATTTTCTCTTAATTTTTATGTCATTAAAGTATTTCATTGATGTGTTGTTATTTGTTG
>JAPYYV010000421.1:0-59952 GCA_030522625.1 Copidosoma aretas
CAGAGAATCAGCTTCAACGAAGACAAGCTGCTCGACAGCATATTATTGATAGTAATCGTGCAAAAGAAGAATATTTAGGTCTTATGGATGTTCTTTGTTAACAATAACAA
The DNA here is from genome assembly GCA_030522625.1 of Copidosoma aretas. Lineage (NCBI taxonomy): Eukaryota > Metazoa > Arthropoda > Insecta > Hymenoptera > Encyrtidae > Copidosoma > Copidosoma aretas. Next base: position 111 of record JAPYYV010000421.1, read on the forward strand.
TAGTGTTATTGTAAATAGTTTAAAACAAAAAATAATAAGGTTTTTTGTATATTTCTCTTCAAACTGGCAATTTATCTAAAGAAATGCAATTTAAGAGGAAAAAAGTAAATTAATCAGTGAAGACAGTAACAAAATACTATGTATATTGATAAACGTAAAAGTATTTGTAAAAACTTGTTAATAATCTAATTCTAACCATGAATTTAGTGAAATAAAAGTTTAAAGGAAAATATAAAGTGATAAAATTGAGTTATTGTGGTAATTTCGACCATGGTTATGATTTCAAGTAATGATTTTGGTGACGATTATGGTGGTTTTATTTTTAATTCAGTTGTGGTTGTAATTTCGGTTGTGGTCGATAATTCTGTTGTTGTTGTGATTCAGGTTGGTGCTGTAGAATAAGTTTAGTTTTTGTAAGCTAAAATTATTTAGGTTGTATTTTTTGTTGAGGCTTTAGGTTTTGATCAAGTTTGGTAAAAATTTGGTAAAAGATTGGTAAAAATTTGGTAAAAGTTTGGTAAAAGTTTGGTTAAAGTTTAGATAAAGTTTGGAAAAAGTTTGGTAAATTTTAGTAAAATTTTGATAAAAGCTAGTAAATGTTTCCTTGAATAGTAATGTCATAGATTATAAAATTGTGAGAAAAATGAATTCTTATAATTTAGGTAGACTATAATTTTATTTGTGACATAATTATAAAAGTTTATTTCATGAAATGAAAAACATAATACTTATCATAGATATAATGTAAATACTTTAAAAAAAACAACTTCTATATTAAAACAGCTGCCACGGAGTATCATGAAAACCTGAAAAAGCCATACGAAGAATTTCAAAAAAACTGCAGTACACGAATATTAAAATTCATAAACATATCCAAATATATATTTGTGACAGTTACGGTAGCCTGAAAAGGCACAGTATTCAGACCTTAAGTTAGTTCTCGAGCACTCTATAGCGCGTGGCATACTGCACTATAGCGTATGCATAGGTTATGCAGTCTTCACTACACAGACGTCCTTTGTTTCTCATGCAGCTACACGAAAGTTATCAACTTTTCCAAGCTTATACTAAAAAAATATATCGATGAGCCCTTTGAAACTAAACCTACAGTGGATTTATAATATTAATTACCTTATACTGTTTTTTTGGAAAGATTGTAAGAAGCGTTTGAGAGATATGAGTAATTTTGTTTACAAATGGACCCCGCATTGGGCGATTTTCTATATCTTGCGTGTTAAAATTTCAACATTAAAACTTCAATACCTCCAAAACTATACCGCTAAGCCTCTTTAAATTTTCGGTTATATTAAATAATAGCTATCTTAAGCCATACGCGGAATTTCAGGAAAATTGATAGAAAAGTGTTTTTCGTCGAGAACTACCTTAAAAGAGTATGGAAAGTAAATTGATTTTAATTTCCAACTTATAAGTGAAAGTATAGAGCCTTTCGGTCTACGAAAACAAAAAAATATTTGCTGATGTTACAATTTCATTTTTATCATAGATGGTTTCCAAGATTAACGTGTTCGTTTAATACTATTTAAGCTAGTTGCATGTATGATTAGAATAAGACACTTGAAACTAAGCTATCATCATTGAAAAAAGTTTCAAAACTCACAATGACAAACTGGTTTTGCCCTGTGTACATACTTAAACTCGTTGTCCGATACTATTTTGATATCCTCATGGATGTCAAGCCATCGAATAAAGAGAAAGTATCTAAACTTTAAATCGCATAGTAAAATTATTGTATGGTATTTCGTTAAGATATTTATTATATAAAAATTCTAGTAAAGTAATATATAAGATTTTTAAATGAAACTTCGATTTCAATAATCAACTTATAGTGCCCTGCTCCGGTCAATCCGAGCACTTACCGCGCGCGGGGATCTTTGTTTATTTTTTTCAGGAACTTACAGAGAAAAAGACTTGGTTAAAAAAGAAAACTTTTTGTTTTAGCGGTTTAGAATTTAGTAGCGTTTAGTTTGAGTATAGAGTATGAGTGCATAACAGCGGTTGTTCGAGCAAATAGGTGTTTACTCGTAGCAGGTTGAGACTAATCTGATTCATACTTTATAGCGTAGATGATGATTCAATATGGACAAACTTATATACTAGGGATTTTTCATACTTATACGATATGTGCATACATTTGATTGACAGCAAAGAGTTACAATATAATAGTAGACATAAGAAAAGAGAAAGTTTAGCTGATGCTTTGAAATCAAAGTAATGGTTTTATTAAAGCAAATATAATATTGCAAAAGTGAGAAGCTGTTCAAAAGATGAAGTTCGAACTTAAATATTTATACAGCAATAGGTATAAATTCCAAGAATCGTAGCTATAAAATTGAATGGAAAATACTAAACTAAAATGAAACTGAAAATTAAATCTAAAAGTTTACGTTTGGCGTGAACATGCCTCGTCAACTAATATAGCATAAATTTAGTATTAAATTTTACTTTATTCATAAAAAAAGTAAGAACCCTTTTATTGTGTTTCTAGTAATGAAACATTGAAAATTAAGATATCATTGTACAATCAAAACAAAGAATTTCACAAATTTTAATGACCGACTGCTTTTGCATACTCACTAAATTTTATTGTCTGATACTAATTTAAATCATTCTAGATGTCAAGTCAGTGAACGATGAAGAAAAGTAAAAACATATGTCATGCTATTTAACAACGATATATTTCATGAAAAAAATAATTAAGTTCTTACAATGTGCATGAAATAATACTATTACTCCCACTAATACGTAGGTTATGTTTATTAAAATTATGATTGTTCTTACCTTCATTTTTATAGTCTTTCGGCATAAGCACGCAGTAAACGCCAATTACGACTGTATTTCAAGTTGTTAGATTTTTTCTCTTAAATTTAAGACTTTCTACACAAACGATTAACGTGGTGTAGCCCTTTTAATGCTAGCTGATACAGCTGATACTTTCGTTAGGTTGTTAGTCCCTTCGTACCCCCTCCGATCCCCCTTCACTCTCTCTTACATAGAGTCAGTGCCAATATAATTAAAACTATCTTGTTGCATACAATTGGGTTGGGTGTCTAAGTTGCGAGTACTGCATCACTTACCGAAAAAAAGAAAGAGAAAAAGTCGTGTACATATAACACTCACTTATACAGGCTAAAATCCGTGTCACTGCCCTTTTGATTGTTTGTTTAGTTACATTGACTTTGATGAAGATAATAGACACATGAATAACAATAAATATAAGTCCAGCGTAATATTAATAAAAGATTGAATTATAAGTTGAAAGTATATATCAATTTTAATACAAGAGGAGCTTGAAAGCCTACAAGATAAATACGTAACATTTTATATAATAATGTAATGTAATTACAGTATAATAATGTAATTTAATTACATTTTCTATTTTTATAATCTTTACACACATACTAATCATATTAATGAACACGCATTTAGTTTAGTCAGTCTATCTACTATTTGCAATACATAGGAATCAAAAACAATGTACTTAAGTCTTAATATGATTTTATTTAAGCAGATAATAAGTAGAAACTTAAAACAAGTAGAAATACGCAGTAAAGTTATAATTAGTTAAAAAACTAAACTTATCGATGCAAATTATCATTAGAAAAACTTTGAATAAAAAAGTATGATAATTTTTAAGTTGTATAAAAAGAATAAAATCATATAAAAAAATGATTTGAACTATTGTAATTCGCCGATTCTTCTTTTGAGAGTCCTTATCCCTTGAAGCACGGACGTTTTCAAAACTTCTAGAAGAAGAGCATCTAGTTCTACTTCTGAAGATTTTTTGCACATTATAACTGCTGGTCCATCTAAAAAATATTAAAACAATGTAATTAATAAATACAATGTTGTAAAGTATAAATTAATATAAATGTACCTGTATCTTTGATGGTGCCACTAACACAAATATGCTGTTCTTTTCGAAAGTTAATCGGTGAATAGTTAGTTATGTTGACTGTTATCTTAAAAGTCAGATCTGTTATGGATCCTTACCCAAACGTTAAGTTTTCAAAGCGACTTGGAACAGCTATAAATGTAGTTCGATCGAAGCCTCTGATGCCTGAAAAAATCTATATATACATACATATATTTAAGTTACAAATTAAAAAAAATCAAATAGAGAATAATAAAATTCAGTAAACAAAGGAAAATTAAATATTAGTTACAAATGTAAAAACAATAAAAGAGTAAAAAAAAGAATTTACTTAAAAAAAGAAAATTAATTTTGACCAAAGTTAATACAATTATTAATATTAGTAATAAATTGTACACTTACGAATAAGAGAACCAGCGTCTACATCCTGGATGATTTCAAAGTTGACATCCTGAATGGCAAGTGGCTCCTCTAGCGTTTCCGTATTATGCATACCCAAAAATTCAATGTTGGTGTAACTCTGAATTATCAATTCTAAGGGGACTAAGTCTGATGCAGAGTAAGACGACCTAGTTGCTTCAGTATACCCTCGTTTAATATAAATGATCTTTAAATTTAAACGAAAATTGGACGATAAGTATAATGATTATATATTGATAGTGTGTATTGTAAGAATTCAACTTTTTTTTTACCTTGCAAACAGAAATGTCATCTTTGTACCTTAAAATGAGCTTGTCACGCCAAATTAGACATTGAATTCTTTTGCTGTTCCATTACTAGCAATTAATTTCATGAGCTTCCATTTTTTGTTCGTACCAACTTTATCTGGAGCACTCACTTCGTTTATGAACCCTATCATCTCACAGTAATAGAAAATAATACAAGAACCAATAAAAAATCCAAATAAAAATAATATTATTAAATACTTATTTTTTCAATTAACTTACATGTTTGTATCCTTGTCTGATATCTCAGCAAAAAGTTCGTTTGGAGAGAACAGAATAGCCATACTTTTTTCTTAATCAATAACCTGTAAAAGAAAATAAATGAAAAAATTCTAAAAAAATCTCATAAGCAATTGATATTTAATCACACGTTCACCTAACAGTCTCAACACTCGTAAATAAATACATTCATACACAAACACTTCATGACTAACGCCTTAGTGTACGTGCATGTACGTACATACAATTTACCGACCGACTGTTGCAAGAAACGGCTGACATACATGCACACTATTGGCACCACGTGCCCTCGCCGAGGGCCTCTCACCCTTAACATACATACACACGCACTCGTTCAAACTCACACATGATACAAACGTCTTCTCCTCTGACATACTTTAGCACGCACCAGATTGCATACACAATTAATTAACTGACCTTTGCCTTCGCCTCGAGCACGCTTTTTTACTGAAAGAAAACAAATATGCTTTCACATGCATGCGAGCAACTGACACGTTGCAGCACCCGCTCTCCCTCACATCCGTGCACATACACATATCTGCACAAACTAAAACTCCGATATAAATGACAAATTGTTACACGCACCAGCCGAGGTACGTCTTTCCCTTGAACACATTTACAACTAACTGGCCGATTCAAGCTGACACTTAAGCCTTCTTCTCAATACCGACTGACTGGCCTATGGACGTTTTTTGCCTTCGTGTCAAACACATCCCTTGCCCATAATCACACAAAGATCACGTCATACCCTGCATACGATTACAACCTGCAATTGCGTCGATAATATTTTGTATAAAAAAACCTACTTGCTCTCGATTCTCCTGTAGAGATGTTCTAGCTAGGCCGTAGTAACAAAGCACGTGGAGGATCGCTGTAATTAGCAACTATGACACGTTCTGTTGTCCGTTCATTGCAGTTGCTTGATCAGAAAAGACAGTTTTTTTTCTTCACTTTGTGAACGACCTTGCCCTTATTCTACTCATTTGCGCACGTGACACTTACCCTTGTTAATGCGTGCAGCATCGCACGTTTAATTTTAATATAAAAGCAATGTTATTCATTAATTTTATTTGCTCTGTTTATTACTATATAAAATGCAAAAATGAATATTATTAGTTTTAAGTAAAATACTCTATTATCATTAAGAATGTAAAAAAAAAGCTGCATATCAAAGTAATTTTAATTATAAAAACTTGCATTTTAAATGAATTATAAAAACTTTCAAGTTCAAAAATAAATAATACAACTGATAAGGATAAAACTACTACATCAATATATTTATATAATGAATTTAAATATTAAGTGAATAGAAATGAAGAATTTTTGTTAAATTGTTAGATGTATTGGTAATATTAAAATAACAAAAACCATCTTATTAAATGTGTGGATGTGAAAGTTAAAACTAAATATTGAACTCAATTAGAAAACAAATTTAAAAATAGTGCTCTTTTAAGAAATAATTTTGAATGAAATTTACAAATCAAATTTAAAATAGCGCGCTTTTGAGGCAACGACCAGTGACTCGTCGACCACGTCTGAGATTCAGCCAAATGCTATTGAGGCTTCACTTTTACGCCATGAAAATTTTAAGATAGGATACAAAGCACGACTAACAGAATGGTTTGAATTACACAGAATAGATACTTTTTCTATAAATTTAAAAAAAGTCAATGTTACAGATCAATATATTTCTAATATAATTAATAAAAAACGGGAAAAATACAAAGTTCAAGTAAACATACTGCAAAGCGTGAATAATATTTTATTTGTCAGAAAGATCAAATAAGATTATTTTTAAATCAATATTTATTAAGAGAAAGGGTCGTACTTATTTCAAAGATTGAAAAACAGATGAATACAAACTATACAAAACTTACAAAGAAACTGCAAGAAGCTTGGGTCTAATAGATCATGATTCAAAAATTTGGAATATTTTTGCAGAAGCTAGCATTGCTATGATACCAAATCAAGTAGGAAATTTTTCTGCATGGTTTTCAATTGCAGAAAATATCCAAGGTCATCAGATATGGAAAAATTCTAAAAGTCAATTTACAGATAATTTTGTTGAAAATAAGAAAAATAAAGCACTCATATATTGGAATAAAATTTTCAAATAAGAATATAAGTAGTGTGAGAATTGCAATTGACCTTTATCAAAGATTTTAATCTAAATTAAAAAACTTTATTAAAAAAATATAATTTATTGAAAAAATTTATTATAATCTATATCCTCAATCGCATGGATCACAAAAATATATTTTAAAATCAATAACTTACATGATTAGAAAAAAAGTTTTATTGATGGTCGAGAAGGCCCAGAAAAAACATTTTTGCACGCAAGAATGATATATTTATTTATTTCTAGGCAACAAAAAAAAGTAATAATGTCATGGAGAGGTATGAAATTATATTTTACTTCGTAAATGTATGACGAGTCACAAGACTTTTAATTTGGGGTAAGATTGTAGTAACAGTGAAACTTTATTTTTAGAATTTAAATATGGTAAGAAAAAAATCAAGAGAAGTAGACTCAATCATATGAGATAAAGCGTCAATGATCCCACAAAAGGCATAAGAAATGGTTAATAAAACCCTACAAGATTTTCGTAACAATAATAAACCTGTGGAGATAAATTTATAGTTTTGTGTGGTGATTTCCGGCACATTCTACCAGTCATTATAAAAAGTAACATAAGTATAATAGTTTCGCAAACAATGTGATCATCGGTTTTCTGGCCATTACTTATTATGTCATTATATAATGATATTCGTTCCATAGATAAAAATTTTACAAAATTATCATTAGATATCAAAGATTAACGCAACAAAACTTTGAATATTCCTAAAAATATGATCGCCACGAATTACCGTTAAAATCTTTTTAAAAACTATTTTTATTTAACAATAAATTCTGCAATATTCACAACTTACAATGAATATACATTTTTTTTAACAATAAAACTTTAAATTATATGAACAGAAATACTGTAACATATTATGGTATAGATAAAGCTGCGTATAAAGGTGTTGATAAATGTGATGATGACATTTATATTGACTTTTCAATCATAGTATTTAATAATATCCAAAAATTCCTTCCAACTTATAAACTGAATTTCAACATAGAAGCTGTAGTAATGTTGATAAGAAATTCAAGTATGAAGGGTGGCTTATGAATCGGTACAAGATCAACAACAAATAAACTATATAAATGTTATATAGAAGCTAAAATAATTACAGGTGAAACAATTGGTAATAAAGTTTATATTCTACGTTCTACATTATCTTCTGAAAATAGTTTAGTTCTAATGTAAAAGGTAAAACATCCAAACACTTGCTCCATAGTCAAAAATCAGTACTTGCGTCATTATAGTTTAGTTCTGCCTGTTGTTTTAGAGAAATGCAATTATCCATATAATTAGCTTTTTAAATAAGGATAAATAGATCTGAGGGTCAAAGGTTCGATCTTGTAGGTCTTTATTTCAATAAACATTTATTTCTACATGGTTAATGATATACAGCATTGTCTTGATTTTAAAATCCAAATATGATATTTATTTAATTACAATTAAGCGATAATCGTATTAAAAATTGTTTAGGAAGAAATTTTTGAAGATAATAAGTTGATGTTGAAACTTTTGCAATAAAATTCAATAAATAAAATATCTAATAAACATTGTGTACTATAGTACTTTTATATAAAAAAAAAAAAAAAAAATGCAAAGTAGAGTAGGCCTATTTACCCTGGTATAATGATAAACAAAAAAATGTACATTAGCCAGAAATATTCAAAATCTATCATACATGATATTTGATAGTACTAGTAACAATGAGGAGACCACTTAGGGGCCATTTATTAATCACGTAAGGATAATTTGAACCGTTTTCGACCCTCCTTACCCTCATGTAAGGATACGTGAAATCTCTTGAACCCCCCTCCGTCTTCTTAAATAAGATTTTTCCGAGAATTTTTCTAAAATGCTTCGAAATAAATAAATAAATATTTTTTACAAATGGTCTAAATGTTCTGATGCAGTAAAACAATTAATTTAAGATAAATCTAAGATTATGATTATTATAAAAAATTATATTATCTATCGACAAGACATACTTAAATCACAGCTAAGATTCAAAGCACATTAACGAGTATGTTAATCTAATCAGTCAGAGTCCATGAATAAAGAAGATTTTTTTATCATGTCACGAACGACTACTTTTTAATGCAGGAGGCATTGCACTTATCTTCAATGCACTGTTAGGACGATTTGCTCGCATAACGTTTTACAGACGCGTCGTAAAAATCTCCATATGTAGTTATTTTAAAAATAAAAGTGTATTAAAACAAAGTTCAAACAATATACCAGCACGAGCTGTCAATAGGGACGTGGCATGCAACCTGTCACAACGTCTTTGGGCTGCTGGACAGCATAAAGTCACGTTCGCATGAGCAGCAGACTTGTTGCCGGGACTAAAATCTTGCTCATGCAGTACTGCACAGGCAAAGCTCATTGGCAGAGCAGTATATGCTCGTCGTTCGAATGTCCAAAACCCAGTGATTCGGTTGTTTTAGCTTGTAAAATATATCCTTAAAATTTTACGTAAGCCTGGCTTATAACCTCCCCCCCCCCCCCCAAGTAAGGTTATGTAGAGATTTTTTAAACCCTCCTCCCCCTTGAGACTCTTACGTAATTAATAAATGGTCCCTTATAAGAAAGCACTTTTTTAAAATTCCCGCAAGGTTATGTGAAAAAATATTCAAATAATATGTAACGTACAATAACCAAAAATTTGATCCTTGCAATTACATAAAATTTCCGATGTAAAAAATTGTTTATAAAAAAAAAAAAATTGTAACAAAAAAAAACTTGCAGTACAAGCAAAAAAGCTGCAAAGGGAGTGAGGAGGGGCGTGGGGGAAGGTAGTGAGGAGGGCTATAGGGGTTATCGCAGATCAAAAAATATATTACTTAAAAAAATTCTAGTTCCTGGTCGGTGGATACGGAAGGGGAAAGGGGTGTCTAAGAGAATAAAAAATATGATTTATACGTATAAGCACGAAGAAAAAAATCGAACTTGTGCGTGGGGGTTGTTGGGGACTGCGGGGTCGCGGGAGGCCAAAAGTGAATGACGGTGTTACAAAACACGTCAGAATCGAGCGAATTCACCCGTTAATTGTGGACGCGCGGAATTGCGGGGGGGCTGCGGGGGATCTTGAGGGGTATAGCAGAGGGGCCAAAAAATTGTCATTCTAAGGAAAATATATACATATATATAGTAAGGTATATACATTTATGTACTAGTGGGGCTACGCCCCTGCTCACTTAGCTCACCAACCCTTTAAAATATTTTATGATAATGATTATTAGATATACTGAGAATAACAATGAAGATATTTTTATTTAAAATGCTTTTTATTTACTAAAAAACGTCGCCTATAAAAATCTTTTACAATGCTTATAAGAACGAAGATTATTTGAATATTTTTATTAAAAATATAATAAATCGTGTAAATGGTAGTTGTTGTTGTTAGGCTTGAGCTTCTTTCCTAATTATACTGCCTGGAGCAGTCAGTTGACTTTCTCATAGAGAAAACTTTGCTTTGGACGAAAAATCACATATCGAGAAAACATGCTCGAAACATGTTTTCTGAAGTTTAGAATCAAAATACACTACTCTGGTAAGAATGTCCATCTGTGTGCGTATATTTGTGTGTATGTCTGCAAGTGTGTATACTTAGTATTATCATAGGATTTCTCAACGGATAAGTTCACTGAAGCTATTTTTTTCTATTACGATGCCTAGTAACGCTAATAATTGTTTTTTGTTTTAATATCTCATTTTTAATTTGATTTTTTCTACTCATAAAAATAATTATTAAAAAAAAAAAAATATTTCACTGTTAAATAATGTAAAACAATAATTTTTAAAGCCAGTAGATTTGCTAATTTCCTATACAAAAGGTATTACAATAAAAACAAGAGATTCGTGTCAGTGTGTCTGGGTGCATATGTGTATAAGTATGTAAATAGCCTAATTGTATGATATACTTTCACGATTTTAATAGAGCAAGGCTTATTTGTCTTAATCAAAAGTTCTTACTACCGCAAAAATATTGAGACTCATGTTTTTGAATACCTATTATCAGTAGAAAAAATTTGGATTTCATAGTACTGCTTATTTTTATTTAAATTCGATCGATTTAAAATAAAAGTTATTTGTTAAAATTCATATTTTGGTTTTAATTTTATTCATTCAGTATCCGTATAAGTAGGAATGTTTAGAAGATAAGATAATATTCAGATAAAAGTATATAAAAATAAGGATTGTAGATAAGCATAAGTGTCCATAAGCGAATTTATAGAATAAGTTTTTTTCCAGGATAACATCGTCATACTTCTATTAAATACAGCCTTCTTTTTAATTTAATACTTTTCTTATTTGTAGATACTTTTTTGTTGGACTACCGTGAAAAAACGGTTTCACTAACTTATAAGAATAACATTGCCTCTTGTTGTGTTGGCCATGACCTATCTTACATTAACTTTAAGTTATTAACGGATCTCTCATGACTGTGTTAAGTTTTTTAGTGTTGCGTATTAGTTTTGAGCCGACAGTAATTTTTTAACGACTTTATGTAAAAAAAAATTTTTTCATTAGAAATACATACGTTTTGTAAATTAGTGTGAACATTTTTTCCTGTCGGTGATACTGTTTCTAATTCCTGCACAAAGCGAATAAGTGACGAAAATTGTGCAGGATATCCCATAGCATATTTTGCAAGATAGTGTGTGCGATATCTCGCACCATAATTTGTAAGATATCTTAAAAGATGTCCTGTAGGATATCGTACAAAGAATTACACAAGGTGTGTGAACAGAAGAGAGGCAAATAAGATGAGAGGGGAAAAGCAAGGTGTAACTGCCAATCATACCCTTAAAACAATGTTATCAATACAGATGTATATATATTTTATATATTTATATCTACCAGTGGGTTTTTGCTAACCTGAGCCCTCTGCTCACCAACCCTCCGATCATTTATGGTGACTCTAAGATTATAGAAAATAGCTAATAATAGTATTCGTCTATATATAAATGTGATTACATTAAAAATGAAGCTTTCTCTAGAAATGACACTTTTTTGTAGGCTTATAACAAAGATACGATTCTATGAGTACTTCTAAAAAAAATTACTAACTCTACTTCTCCAAAATAACTGAATTATTTTTAACAATAAATTTTTTTAAATCAAACAATTTGTTGCCCTTTCGGTTATTAGGTTAAAGTATATTTGATTACTTAGTTAAAAGGGAGCTTGTATTTTTTCTTTTCTTAAAAATTATTATTAATTATCAAATCAATTATCTATTAAATAATATTGCAATCAGGAGACTTTTCCCTATAATTTGGTTTTCTGTTCTTGGTTTGTGTTTCCTATAATAATATATTTTACTTGAGTTTACGTGTCTTCCATTCAGTATCTATTTCATCAGCGGCATTACTGACGGTCAATTTCTGTATTGACACACGGGTTTTCTGTTGGACAAATATGGAGCTTACTTACCCTAAAATCTCATTAGTTTTCTTTGTTCTCAAAAGCATTTGCTATTTAGCGAGCCTTGTCTATTGACATCATTATGAAAAGTATAATACACCTGTATAGTGAGTATAATACACGAAAACATGGTGCTGATCGTATTTTGCATAAAAAAACATTGTTCTCGATTGGGTGACCTTAGTCTTTCATAGCTTGGATATTGTTTGCTAGACTAAAGCACAATGATTATTTGAACACACTCTGGTTTTTTTTCGACCATGTCGGCGGTCGGTCGGTCGACAGATCCAATTCCTTAAATAAGTAGATCTATTTTCGAGTTACATACAGATATAAGCTATTCCCATAAACGTTTTTTTTTCTTTCCCTGACCAAATATTAAATCAAAACACTATTTTCTTCTGAATATTTAAGTGTCGTCTTATTCAATATGTATGTAGAATTGTATTTGTGTACACCTGACAATCGGTGTAAACATTAACACGCCTTAAAGAAGTATTGCAGTTCTGAGAGACCAAATTAATTCTAGTGTGTCAAAATAAGTACATAATTTGTGATTCACAGATAAAAAATTTATCATTTTCCTACAATTATCGATATTTTTTCACACATATAACACGACATTTTTTATAATGTAATTTTATCCACCCCCATTTCGTAATGATCATTTTAGTTATATTTTTCTAGGGAATTCGTGACTGCCTGAAATATTTTTAATTACGTGTTTGTTTTTAATAACCTCAGGTCATTACAAACTCATTGTTTTCAAAAAAATTGCACGGGACTCTCGAATATCCTCTTCTTCACCAAGTATACCGTACAGACACACAAATTAAAAATAAGAGACAAGTGCTTATCGTAAGGGCAGCAAGATTTATTTACTTATTCTTGAACCTTATTTGGTGTATAGAAATTGGATTATGTTAATGACCAGAAACCTAAGCAATAAAGTGGATAATAATTAAATAATTATACTAAACGTCTTTTTCTTACCCGCTTCTCTTCTCATTGCTTTTAAGTATATATATTTAATTATAGATAGCCACAACAAACTTATGATCAATGATCCTTTTATTGCAGCCGTTTTAATCAATACAGGACAAGGGGTCGAAAGAGGGTCCAAAAAGGTTTTAGGGCTACCAAGGGACGGCTGTATGTAGCAGGGAGAAGAATGAAAGGCCAAATTATTTGAAAATAATAGGAAAAATAACGAACAAATAATCGTATTCCGTTAGGGTGACAAGAAAGGCCAGAGGCAACGAGGGAGGGCAGGTTGGCCTGAGTACCAGTCAAATACCAGGAAAATAAAGAACGATAAATATATATAATGCTATGTGACCACCCCGCACCGCTTTGTAACTGTCCCGCAAAATGTTCAGTTAAATAGTTGTATTATAAACTTGCATACATAATTTTACACCCTTTTTAATTTTGTATCATGTACTAAATAGCAAATGTTTCCGCCATTGAATTGAGATAATCGGATTTAGTGCCAAGCTAAAGCCATGTTTTTACATACAGAGAACATGTGTTTTGCCACAATGTTCTACTACTATACAATGCAATTTTTATGAGACTACCGCTGAGCCGAAAACTTGAATTAATAGCCATCATGTTTATTGCCCCTTGTGTATCCTAACATTATGTGCTGAACAGCAAATATATCCGCCATTGGAATAAAATAATTATATCTTACGATAGGCTAGCGACATGTTTTTACATGCAAAGTATATTTGTTTGGCAAAAGTGTTTTGCTACTATACCCTAAAATACCGGAGATGGCTCTCAATTGGCTACAAATTGTAATTTTTGCTGAAATATTCACTATGTTTTGTGTCTCCTAATATTATGGGCTTACAATATCATGAAAAAAGAATTTAATAATCATCATTCTAATACACCAATTAGTTAGTGGCTAAATGTTGTAACTGTTAGCTATGATATTTAGAAATCCTCGGGTATTCTTACTATATGTATAAAATATCAAATAGTTTCGCCATTAAAAGAAACCACTTAGATTTTTGGCCAAGCTTGCACCATGGTTGCACATGCAAGGTTAATGTGTTTGGTAATATTTTTCTGCTACTATGCCTTAAAATATCCAAGATAATTTCTAATTGGCTAAAAATTCTAATTACTACTATATTACCTGGCACATTCAGTGTCTACTAACATCAAGTGCTTGTATCATCATAAAAAGTTAGTCAGTCATAATTCTTTGTTTTGATACAATTGTAGAAATAATCATCATTTAAATAAAGGGGAAGGAGGCAGCTTGTGGAGCGCGCAGGGGACCAAGCCTTACTAGTATGTATAGGGTTGTATATAATTATGTTTATCAGACGTCTTGTTGTTATTAGGGAAATTTGGATCATTAATTTATAATTTATGATAATAAATATAATTTTTTACCGGACTTGTTATAGCTAACGTACGGAAAACGATTGCAGATTTAAAATTTAAATCATCTTTGCGAGAAATTATCTGATCTTATGTCTATCTACCGTGTACTTAATTTCAAAGGGAACAAACAAAATACATGCGTATTATTTATTATCTGTTGATACATTTCTCAAAAGGCAAAAGGCACCCTAAAAATTCATTCGCAAGAGCCTTTTATCATTGGAATCTTTTTTCCATTCAAGCATCTTAAATTAATTAAAGTGTAAGTAACTGTTATATAGTTAAAGTAATTTCTACAAGAATTTCGATTTTTAGGAGATAAAATCATATATTTTAAAATTCAACTATCTGCGAATAATTCAAAAATGATCATAATATTTCTTTTTTTTATGGAAGGTTGTTTACTCCCTTTAGAAACATTTTTAAGAAACATTTCATATTATGACAATTGAAGTTTACTCATTTAATTGTAAAAATCATTCAATAATAATGATAACGATATTTTGTAAAAAGTGTCTTCTAAAGTGTGCCAATAAATATATGATTTTACCGTCTACAAATATATGGTGGAAAATATAATGTGAAGATCACTATAAATCACATTTTATTACGTATAAAATACGTTTGACTATAATCGATTTAAGACGCTTGAATTCAATACAAAGTTTTTAAAATACAAGGCACTTGGGGATACAATTCGAGGAGGGGGGGTGTATAAGTCTAGAAATAGCGTCTGCACGAGAAAAAAAATACGTATTTTTTATTAGTTTGTGTTCTCCCATACATCTTAAAAATAATTAAATAGTCGACTTACGTCTCTGGTGGTACCCTTGTTAGTGCAGTTGCTAAAGTACAAAGGCTAAAACTATCACCATCAGATCATACAGTTAGCTTTCAATGTTTGTTCTGTATTAAGGAAGATTGAGACCATTATCATTATGCATTATCTCGGGTGCCCTTGACTTTTTAAAATTTGGTAGACCTATATATTGATACAGTAAGACTCTTCAAAAATAAATGCTTTTTAAATTTTTTTTGTCATTTTCTCGTAAAATTTTGGCTATTGGATAAAGTATGAGTCGATTTGTTGCTTGCTATAACGATACACGAGTCATTTTTCCTGCTCCCTGCAGTGATTAAATTTTTGTTTCTCCATTGTCACCAACAAGACAATTTGGTGACTTACTTATTTGTGAATAGATGGCACCATCAAACCTTTCGCAATCTTGAACTAAATTCGTTAAGAATATTAGATAAGAAGATTTCTAGGTCATGTATCGGTAAATACAGTAAATACGTAACGTTCTTACTGCATAATGTTTTTGATTAACGGCAACGAGCAATATCAAGGTAAAATGCAGCATGTATACGATTATTTTTTTACGAAGAATCTTCTATAATCCATGGTTTTATTTTTACATCTTAAATCCCATGCGTGAGTTCGCCGTTACTATGAAAATAATATTTTACGCGCATAATTGCTATTTCTTTCAACTAATATCAAACTTTTGACAGTTCGTTTTGTTACGTAGGACTACGCTTGGTACAGTTATTAGGAAATACGTGCACAGCGAGTATAGTTGATGGTTCTTTATACAAATACATACCGAAGTAAGATCCAAGTGTGAGGCGCAAACCGTAGCAGGTACGTCTGCTTCTCTCGAGCGTTGGTTCTGATCTTCCCTGCTTCTGCTAACTCACCCTCTCCTTGCCTACTGTTGCCTGATGTCTACTAATGACACTTATCGTTATTAAAGATTTTTTATTTACTTGATGGAGAGAAGATGTGTATGGGGCTGCGGAGCCGTTCAAAGATATATTATTTTTTATTCATAAGTTGTATTATGTTTGTGGTTGTTAGATGTTTGGTGTTATCTTAAAAAGATCTTTACTTAACTCCTTCCTTCTGCTGGACGAATAATCTCGTTCAAAGGTATTTCGATGGTGTCCACTGCTGTGATAGTAAAGTTGATAGATTGTTCTCGGCGGGGTATTGCTTTTCAACTGCTGTAAGCCTTTCAAGATTGTACTCAGGTGCATCTTCTTAGGACAGTCTGACTGCGTCCGTAAGACTTATTTATGTATTACGTCTTTTAAAAGTGTCTTGTATCACCTATTCATGAATGTAGGTATAGTGTGTGATTTTTTCCACATTTTACTTCCTTGTTATTGGTCTTGTTTAAAGTTCCGATTACAAAATTTTTACTAAACTTATTTTTTTTTCTTTTGTTAATTTTGTTATTTTAAGATTTATGGTGATGAGAATTGTTTGTTAGGAAGGTGATCAAGGGACTATAACTAAGTGCATGGTTGATGACAACAATTTCCATTTGTAAATATCGCTTATTACTAATTAAATAGATCTCGATCAAAGAAATTCATAATACTTAGTAATTTTGATTTTCGCGTTTGACACATCTTTTAAAAGTGTAATCCACTAATCACATTTGTGTCTGTTATCTTTTATGAATTATATTTTCTCATTATATCTCTTTTTTTTCTTCTTTTGCATCGCTACATTATTTTATAATAAAGATTTTTTTTTTTGTATGTGTAAGTTTCATGATGTCACTGCGTATTTTATGTCACTTTCGTTAGTACAGTAAGTTAAATCGTTTATTAAATTTTTTTTATCGTAGTCATATCTCTAGAATTCGTTCTTTTATTTTATCATTCTGCCTTTTGACATTTTTTATGCTTTCATTTAATGCTCTAAATCTTTGCTGTTTTATGCAAGAGATAATCATGTGAACTTACAAAATGATCTAGGAGCTGCCAAATATAAACTTATTAATCATTTAATAATTCAATCGTTCTGCATGATTGATTTGCATCGATGGTTATGTATTAAAAAGAGATCCATCTACTATCTGTTTCTCCTTCTGTTTTTGCAATGCACTGAAATCAAAATTAAAACTTAGAAAAAATCAGGTTAATGCTTTATTTAGCTCTGAAAGGGTCATTAATAAATAATGCTTTTAGTTGTAATTATATTAAGGACATTTATAATTAAGTTATTTAATAACCTTAATTTAGTTTAAAAGTAATACAAATTTTTCCTTTTTTGAAAACATAGAATTTTATTATTGTAATCAAATAAAATTTTAGCTACGTATTTTTTAACAAAACCTTTTCTTTAAATAACACATCATGCAATATTATCTAATGTTAAAATATTATCTGATCTGATAACTTTTTATTTTTGTAGAAAACGCATAACATTTTTAATCATAATTATTTGATTCTTATTAAAAAATTTCTTTGGAAACAATATTTTTTAATCTTGAATTATTATCTTTATTAATCTAAAAAAATGTTCCATTATAATTTTTTTAGCCTAATAATGCAACGTTACCACGGTAAGAGAATAAAGATTTTTCTAGCATATCAATTTTTTTTCAAAATTTTGTCTTTTAGATTTATTTACAGTAATAGCAAATGCTAAAACCAAAGTAAAAATTTTTCTGTATGAAATTAAAGGCAATACAGATGTATTACCAGTATCTAAAGCTATGTTTTATGCAATATTTTATTTTGATTCCTTTTTCAAGTTACTATTTCACCTTTAATATTGTATTTTAATAATTTAGTAATTTGCAATTGTCTCCCAGTAAACAGAGCATCATAAGAACTTGAATATTTCATCAACAGTCTTATTGTTATAGCTTCTAAACTAAGTGTATTAGGAGATGATCTTTTACAAATACAGTTTCAAATTTTTTTGGGAAATTTTTTTAAACATTAAAATTAGATACACACCTTAATAAGTTGCATTGATCGATGCTGTACGTCCTCATTCCTCCTTGAATACCATTAAGAATTTAAATATTTAATGAATACTAGTATTTATTATAAGAAGTTAAAATAACACTATTCATTCGACGACTGTCTTCTCGACCAGATGTCTTTTAGCATAATTATTTTGTCATCCATTTTAAAGGATATCTAAATGTTTCAGTTTCCCCGTCCCTACATTTCAAAGTAATCTTAAAAATTTCTCATCACTACAACGCTTATTAGTATCTAATTTCAAAATTTAGAAGAGATTTTAGAGCAATAAAGATTAAATAGTCTTTCTTATTATCATGCTTTTATTACGATTCTTCGACACGGGAAGAATTTGACAAAAGTCCCCTCCTAAAACAATTAAGTTATCTCTGAAATGTATTTTCGTGTCATACAGATCACTTATTATCTTTTCAAATAATTTCATAGCTTTTTTCGGAATTATGTATGCTTAATGCCAAATAAATAAATCTACTTCTCTAAATTTTGTTTTAAAATCTCAAATTCTATAAATGTGCTCTTAATACCATTAAAGTGCAAAGGTAACCGAAAATTTCTATGACTGGCATTTTTTTGGAATCAAAATGCACCCTGTACCAGACCATGCCATTGACAAAATCTTTTTACGTACAGAAATAAAATAACAATTTTATTTTTTATATAAATCAGTTCTTCCTGAACCACCAGGATATAAAATAAGTTTTATAGTTTTTCTTTCCAATTGTATCAAAAATGTAAATATATCTGTATATATATAGTTCCAAAAAATATTTTCTGAAAGTAAGACTCAAGCAAAAAATTGTCTTAGCAGCCAA
The DNA here is from genome assembly GCA_030522625.1 of Copidosoma aretas. NCBI lineage: Eukaryota > Metazoa > Arthropoda > Insecta > Hymenoptera > Encyrtidae > Copidosoma > Copidosoma aretas. The sequence continues at coordinate 19,525 of JAPYYV010000421.1, forward strand.
GCTAACATGACGGCATTTGCTTGTTGAAATTTCATAAATTTGACTATCATATTTTATTGATACAATGGCTATAGAAGTATCTTTAAATGTTTTATCATTTATTACGTTACATATTCCATATCTGTAAATATAGTTACTTCTTTAAGTTTATAACTTTTAATTTACAAAAAAATCTTCGTAGTCAGTCGGAGAAGCAATGCTTAATCTTCTAATGGCAGTGTTTTTAATGGCGTTATTCCTTTGCTCCCAAATATTTAATTTATCATTAAACAAATTGTTCTCTGGAATATTTACGGACCTTAACGATTTGACGAGATAATTTATTTTATTCAATCATAACCATGCTGTTGTATATATTTACCGATTTTCGAGATAATTTTTCGTGTCGTTTTCTTCAAAAATTATTTCTTGTGTGTTTGATAATCCTAATTCATTGGATAATCTTTTTTTTTAGAACAAATAGGGGCCCCATAATAATATTTTTATAGCGATCTTTCTTAATCAATTTTATAAATGGAATTTTAGATTCGAACGAGAATTTAAGAAGAACATATATAAATAAATCCAATATCTCGTTTATGGATAAAATCTTAATATAAGGGGTTGGTGCGTAAAGAGTGCAGGGGGAGAGGCCTCACTTGTATATCCATGCAATTTTTCGGGAGTTATGAGTAGACGGACAATGTTCCCATTTTCAAATACATCTAAGAATTTTGTTTCCGTTGGTGTAGTCCTAGTGTAGCTGGCTGCTTTCGCTTAGGGGTGGCATTATTTGTTGCAGTGGGCTGCGGTTTATATCGTCGCTTGACTAGTCACTTGTCTTGTTTCATTCGTTATTTGCTAAGTAGGTTGTGTTTCGTAAAGTTTGGTATCGCTCCGTTCTGGTACTATTTTCTTGTTAGTTTTCTGGCTGCCTTGACTTTTGCGGTTATGCGTGAGTATTATATATAGTATTAAAAGTGGAGCCTCTTATTAAACGAGACATTTTCGGGCGTGAATTCTGATGATGACTATTGTTATGACTCCTGCTATTTTTTGGTAGGTCACTTGTCGGAAATTGTGCTTTCCTTTTAGAACGATTCGGGCTCGCTCAGTGTGCGTGATTATTTTTGTGAGTGCAGTACCTTTTTCTTGGGTATTTGACCTTATATGGCTTTGTTTATTGATAGTTTTGAGTTTATCGTACACTATTATTTCTATTATGTTTTCGTTATCGGTTAGGTTCTGCCTGGAAAATATTTCGTTGATATTAATTGTGTTTCTTCCAAAACTAATAGTGTCTGCTTCTTCTACTATTTCTGTCGGAACTGATGGTTGTATGTCTGCTCTATAGACTGTGTATCCTTTACCTCTTATTGGTACACCTGTATTTAAATTGACTTGTCTTGTGCCCAGTTTCTAAGCAGAGTATAAACAGTGGTTTAACTCGTCTTGTTAAGAATATACAATGGTTAGGTACATGTTATCTTATCTTGTATGTCTCAAATGATTTTGCTGTCTAATCCAACATTACGTGTACGGGTTTCTCGCATTATTATGCTCTATATACTTGTTACTTTAACGTCTTTTTGCATATTGTATTTCCTACGCAGGTATGCTAGCTTGTCACCAGCTAGCTCATGTGATAAAATTTTCTGTCGGTATCGCTTCTAGCCGTTGTTTAAGCAACTTTTTTTTTTTGTCTTGTACTACATTTTTCCGTGGCTTACATCTTTTCTGTAATCTTCTTCTTACGTTAAGTGCCGTTTTTGTTGCGGTTTTTTTGTCCCTGAGAAATCTGACTCTAAATCCGCATCGCTATGCTCGCTCGGTGCATAGTCGCTTGAACCACCGTTTTTCTGGAGCTCTTTTTTCCTTACCATGTCATTTGTGTCGTCCAAATTTCACATCTTTATTCGTTTTTTCCTGTATTTTCTAATGATACTTTTCCGCCTTTTTGTACGTAACTTATATATTTGTACGGACGGTGGGCTTGTATCGCCAAGTCCTTCTTTCTCCCACTCTTCTGTAGGTTTATACAGTTCTCGGCTGGGTATTTCAGGACTTAGCTTACCTTCTTTTGAAACTGGGTTGCCAGGTAGGGCATCTGGTACTTTATCAACCTTTTTGGGTCTGTAAATAACGTTAAATTCTTATCCATGTAATTGGAATTTCAACCTAGTAAAACCCAGGTCTAGTTTGTTAGACGTATAAAAATTCTTCAGTAGCTTATGATCGAGAATGTCTGTAAATCTTTACCCATACAAATACGGCATAAATTGCTCTTTGGCATGTACTATGGACAGCAAATCTTTGCTGTTCGTAAGGTAGCGGAGTCCACTTTCATTTGCAACAGCGTCATGCGTATTTGCACGATTGATCTTTGCCTACTTTTCCTGGACTTAATATTGCACCTATAGCTTAATCCGAAGAACTGTTCTGACTATCGATGGTTCGCTCATGCCTGGCGCGGTATGTACAGTTTTAACGCATAGTGCTTCTACGAGCATGTCCAATGCTTCTTATTCGCGTTCTTGGCATTCTTATACGGTGCCATTCCGTAACAGTTTTGTAATCAGCTAGGCTATTATTCCGTAGTTTTTTTATAAAGTGCCTGTAATATCCTGTGAGGCCCTAAAAATCGTTTAATTTTCTCTGCCTTCATTGGTTCGGATAATTTTTTACGGCTACGATTTTTTTTCTTAGGATTCTTTATTTGTCCGTTATCGATGACGTGACCCAATACTTTTGCCTCGTGCTTCAGAAATCAGAGTTGTTTTGCTTCGGTTATTAAGTTGTTGTCTGCTAATTGTTCTAGCAACCTCTTGAACAACCTTCCATGTCAATTATATTGCCTCTGCAGATACTATAAAATCAACCATATAGACCTCTATTTCATATAATCCTAGGCCTGCTTGTGCCAATGTTTTTGTGAGCATAAATGTTTGTGTACATCCGATTGGCATGCGCTTTATATTGATAGTTTTTGTCCAGACCAAAGAAAGCTATTTATGGGCGTCTTTTTCGTCTGTTTCCGCTTGGAAAAATCCCAATTTTAGATTTACGACGGTAATGTAGCAGGCGGATGCAAGGTCATTTGGAATACTGCTCTATAATAGTGGTGGATGGCAAGAGTAATCAGAGGCTTTAGTAAGTTCTCTGAAATCTGTTAACCCTTTACAACGCTTTTCCCTATTTGAACCTGAATGTTTCGGAACTTTCCGTGTTAGAGGTGTATGGTGACGTAAAAGGCTTAAATATTCATTGAATTTTAAGTTTTTCTAGTTCTTTATTCATCTGTTGTCGAAACGCAGTCAGATACCTCATTTTATTCGCTGCGATTGGGTTGTCGGTTAGAGTCAGTATCTTATGTTTATAATCGTTCGTTGCTTATCAAGGCTAAACAATTAAGTGGCGGATTCTAATAATTCGCTAACATGTCGTAATTATTCTTTATTAGAACTCGTTTCATCAGCTATATATTTTCTATTCTCGCTTTCTAAGTCATTAAAAACAAATTTTCTTGTTGATCGCCTTTTTAAATTTTACTACGTTTTTTACTAGTTTTGTTTGAATTTAATAATCTTATCATGGCCTCATACAAGCCGTAAGCATTGTCCCCATCGACACTGTACGGCTCTGTCCCGTAAATTATCTCACATTCTAACAATTCTACGTATGGTACTGGTATTTTATTGGTTTGCGAGCAATTATAATACATTTGGCAATCACTTTATCGTTGTAGTTGTTGTTTACTATATAAGTGCCAAATAGAATGACCCTATTAGATTTTGCAGAGGTACCTATTTAACTAAAATATTTTTATGTTTCTTTCACATGCTCAAAAATTTTTTTTTGATCTCACGTGGGTTTTGATTGCCTCTAGCTATAGTAAAGGCATCTACGTGATACTTAGAACTAATCATTTATTCTTAGCGCATGTAGAGCCCTCATGTTTCTTTAGTCTGTCCCATCCAATTAATTCTTTTATTTGTATCGAAAAGTCGTTGGGGACAAAATGTAAGCTGCATGCATGCTCATTAAGAGTCAATTTGACTGTCCCAAGCATGCTTTATGCTTCTTTCGTAACGCCGACTATCGACACTTTCATTACAATTTATATATGAGCCCTCTGAGAAGCTATTTATTTTTATAAACAATACTTTGGCACCTGCATTTGCATGCAATTCCGCACTTTCGTTTCTTAGTTGTGAGCTTTCTGGGCTTACTGGGGGTAGCATATGTCCTACCAGTGATGTATTTACTTTCACTACCTGGGGCAGCTCAGTTGTTTTAATTAAGCTTATACTTTTGAACCCTGCAATGTTCAAAGAAGTCTGTAAGCTGATGAAGTTTTTATGGTGTTTATTTGCAGCTATTTTGGAATTACTTACGGGATCTTTTTCTAGCGATATTTTTCCTTTACTCTCCTTTTTTGGCACTTTATTATCCTATGATTTACCACATTTCTCTCTAAAGCATGCATTACTTGAGCCTGCTAGCTGCCACTAGTCTCCATAAGCTCTTTTATTCTCTCCTTGCAGAGTTTCTTCTGTCTCTTTTTTCACTTCAAGGACTCGCTTAAAGCTTTGTGAGCACGACGAGCGTACTAAGAGTTATAACGCTTTGTGTAATAGACATCTTCCGTATTCTTGGGCTTGTCTCTATAATTCGGCGGAATTTTATCTTGGTTGTACTTTCGTTGATCATTATAGTCGTATGTTTTCTTAACGTTGTAAATACTTAAATAATTATTTTCATAGTTTCGTAAATAATCGTTATTATTATTTATTGCATCGTTGCCTATGTACGTGCTGTCATAGTTGTTAGTCCTCCGTAATCTCTGCCGCATCTTTGTTTTCCATGGTTCTCATTTTATCTGCCACTGCTTCTGTTGTACGTTACACAGGTATTATTATAATTATAATCTAGTCCGTTGGTGTTACTTTACTGTATCGGGCTCACTTCTCTGTAGTTGTCGTAGCGTAAGCCTCTGGTCTTCCCGTGTTTCTCTCTGTGCCTTGTTGTATTGATCTTTTCCGACATCGTTTCGAAGATTTAAGCATTGTTTACCATTGTTATTTCTAAAACCATAATATATGCTACTGTCTAGTTGCGTCGCTTGGACATAGGCCGGTGTTATGTGGGTTTTCTCATCTATGCTGTGTATTTTATTGTTTTTCGCGTCTTATGTCGCCTTGCAGGAGTCCATTATTCTGTGTATACCGTGTCTGTTGAAATATAAACATATTTTATCATTTTTTGAGCGGTTACCTAATCCCATTGTTTTAGTTGCAAAGCGGTATGTTAATTCGTCGTTTCCAACGAGTAGCACGCTTTCTGCAAGTCGTACGTAAGCCCTGTTTCTTGGATGAACCAGATCGCGGACTCTATGACCTTTTTTTATTTTTAGCGATGTGACTGAGACCTTTTGTATCAATCTCGGGTGGTTTCTCAGTACTTTGCAACCCAGGGGGGGACGTAATCCATTAATTTGCTGTATAATTGTCTCTTTTACAAGATCAATTTCATTTCTGTTTTTCACCTTTCTTGTTAACTCAATATTTAAATCGCACGACATTATTTTTCGATTAGGCAGATCTTGGACCCTAAGTGTATATCTTTCAACGCTTTTATATTCGTACTGCCAAATAATCTTGAGGCTTGCTGTTAGTGCATCGACATGCTCCAAATCGTCATAAGTTTTTGTTAGCAATAATAGTTTTCTATTGTGGTGTACTGTGTCATGTATGCGGTGAATTCAGCTGCTGCTTGTCCCTGCAATTGATCAACTATTGTGCCCAGGAAAAATTTTTCGTAGTCAGGGCCTAAGCTTTCACCCGCTGTTCTTACCATTAGTTTAGTGAGTGGTAGTCTTATTAGATCTCTGTTAAATAGGGGTATCATTCCTGATAAATGGCTAAGGGATGTAAGTATGTTATGCTGTGGTCTTCCGAATTTCCATGCATTTGGGAAGGAAGAGCGAGCTGTGTTATATGCTATGTATTGTCGGGTTAAATCATGCCTTTACCTTGGTGACTGTGTTCTCAGGATTTTGGGTACAATGGAACTGTCGGTCTCAAGTGTAAGTCGGCGTGCAGTATCCTAAAGTTACTGTCTTTGTCTGAATTCCCACAGTTCAGACCCTTTTGTATCCGTTTAGCGCTGTTGTTTTTCGGTAAATCTGACCTATCTGCGTGATGCACAAGTTAGTATATTTTGTAGCCCCTCTTGATAGAGCGTTGCGGTTCATGCTTATGGATAATGGCTATTCACTCCGTGCGTCATTATCCTCGTACTATTTATTGGTCTGTCTTGAATTATTTGTGACCCGGTGGCCAGATATTTCTATACCCGTTGGGTAGTTTCTAGCACTTCTCGTGCGGTTGCCATTTTTATCAATTACTGCAGATTGACTAAGTGCTCACTTAATAGTGTACTTATTATATCGACCCATAATTCCTCCTCTTCATTGAGCGTTCAATTGTCTGAAAACATACCTATCGGGTTTCTGTCATTAAAATTAATAAGTTATTCATAAGAACCCCTTAAATGCGTTTTTAAGTGTTCTAAGGCCTTTATTTTCTTACTTCTACAGGGGGAGTCCCTGTACCCTAATCATAAATATTTCTGGCTTCCTGTGTCCATCGTCCATACTTGTGCCATGATGTCCTTGTTCCATGATGTCCTTTTCGTTAACTTCGTCTGTTATTCCCAAGTGTGTTTGGCTCCTGTTCTTTGCTTTGCTTGTTCATTGCATTGCGATTTCGTCATCAGCCGAGAATTTTATTAAGCATTGTCCATGGAAGTCAGCGCTTAATTTTTCATTTTCTATTTGTTGTACAGTTAGGGTTTTCTATCGCTGGCGAGCCCCTATATCATCTAATCCGGTTTTCTTCAGTATAGTGCCTAGATTTTGTGGCCAGACGTCGCGATCTGTCCTTATTTCTATTACTCAATTTTTCTAGTTTTTTACGTAGTGGCTGCTATACGTCTTATTACCGTTAAACTTACGTTTTCTAAAACTTTCCCTTTTTACTTAAATAAAATTTAAGGCTATGAGCAGTGAAATATTACTACTACTCAACTTTTTAATTTTTCAACACGTGGGCTATACATAAAATATCTTTCAAATAACAGGGAGGAGGGTCGCGTTTACCGTCATTTAGGCACACCACGTTAGTCTTCGTTTGTTATACATATTACTATGGTCCAAGCAGATTTTCCTATTCTGCAATAATATATGATATAATATATACATCTGTATTCATGCGTTTTTCATTAAAAATAGATACAAGGCTCTACTTTTTGATCTATTTTATTAGTGTCTTTTTCCAATGTATTTCCGGGGTACCGGGGGAAGTTAACAAGTTATTTCCACTTACCAGCTTCCTATGGTCAAAATTATAAGCGTAAATGCACTGATTCGTATATTTTTTTTTTATCCTTGTCCTGGGCTTCGTTGTATGCGGTGATTCAAGATGTGTCTGCCTATTTCTCCGCTCTTGGTGTCTGATGTAAAACCTGCAATTATTGCACTTCATTTTATTTCGCGACAATGCGCTATGTGCGCTTCGCAGAAGAAGAAGAAGAAAAATCTTCTCGACTGATTATACTTATAACACCAAAATTAATGGCACGTGGGAGTTTGCTTGGTATGGTGATCGGAAAATAAGTGCACAGTGAGTAGGGTTAATTTTTCTTTATTCCAATAGAGACCAAAGGAAGATGCAAGTGTAGGTTGCGAACCGTATCAGGTGCGTCTGCTTTTCTCGAGGGTCGTATCTTATCTCTTCTGCTTCTCCCGACTCACGCTCTTCTTGCCTACCATTTTGTTCAAGAGGGCTCCTTGGCTAGAAAAAGGCAGATGGATGCATAGCTATGCTATCGTAGATCACAGTTTAGTGGAAGATCCTGGCTATTTCTTGGAAAGGAACTTAATTGTTTTTATTGCACTGCTTTCTTAATTTTCTATATTATTCTTCAATATTAGTTTGTTTTTTGTAGTCCAAGATTTTAACGCTATAAGTTGTTACATAGATATACAATTAAAAAAATTTAGTCATATACTGCTAAGCATCGTATTATGGCACGGCAAAAGTCATTCTATTGTTACTTTGACCTTACAATGCATTATCTGCCAAGTAAAAGGCTAGAAATTTTAACTTAATGGTTAGTTGGCCCGTGTAAAAAACTTTTAGTATGTTAATATTTATAACTAAAGATAATTGGTTCGGTTTGATACAATAATATCTTTTTCAATGATGGTATATGATTCTTTTTTTTTCTTCTGATTTTCATATTTAATGGAATAAATTGGATTCTTGGCACTTTTTGTATTGACCAAATACCTGACTCACAACATTTCTAACATTATATCTTGATGTTAATTTTTTTCTGGCTTCTTAAATGAAAAACATGTTTGCACAACATCACGTAGATTCAAGCATAATAATTGGGAAGTTTTATCATGTAAACACGCTAAACGGTCATACTATTACAATAATATAACTATTAGAAAAATTATAGAAGTTTTAACTTTTGGTTTTAACATAATTTTACCGACGTAAAAGTTTCTACTGTCAACTTGTGTAATACATTACCACGAAAATCGTCACTTATAGTCCAGTAAAATTATCTTTGAATGCTTTTTTCTGAGAAAATAAGTGTACATTCGAGCTTAAGATTCTTGACTTTGCGCATATGATTCAAGTACTGTCTTATATGTCACAATAGTACGTCTTTGTTTATGATTATTGCAATAGACAGTTGGAAACTTCTTTACTCTGTGAATTGAGGATTTAAGTGTAACAATCAATTTAGTCTGAGACTTCGAATATAATACAATTAAGGAGAGAGACATACCTTTTGAGAATAAATGAAACTAATCTAAAGTAGAGCATGTCAAAGTTTTGGTACGATTCTGTTGTAGCATGGTAGAGGTCGAGACAATATGCATAATATTATGGATATTACCCTTTAATTTATACTTTGGGCGACCAAATTTGTTAAGAAATTTCCCTTCATCACGATGTACCGACTACTAAAGCCTTTTAAAAACGACCAGTAGACGCATGCCAGAAAAGCTAAAACAAAATGACGCTAGATAAAGCAAGTAGCTGCTATTTTATCCCTTGCTGCTAAACTTCTGGCTTTATGGTCACCGATTCTTGCAACATCAAAAACAAATTCAAACCTGCTTCCGCTTTGATATTCACACTAAGGTCAAGTAAAGCTTACTTAAACCAGAAATAAATCCTGTGCAGTATAGTTTGTCAGCGACGCAAGTATCAAGAAAAGTGACGCAAGAAGTGTAAGGGTGTACGAAAGGAACACAACTTAGAATACTCATTGCTCAAAAAACGGCCGTGGTCAGAGCAATTACATATTCCAAACGTTAATTATTTGCTATATTTGTTAAGTGTTCCAATTGCTGCAATTCATTACAATTGTAGGAATATACAAATTTTTATGAATAGTTTTTTATGAGATTAATATGAAGATTTATACATATTTGTTTTTGACATAATTATTGAATTTTTATCTCTTTAAAGTTCACAAAAACGATAAATCTTTATACCAGGACTTTTAAAAACATGATTATTCTTAGGGGAAATAAATCATTGCATGCTATTGTCTTCTTTTTTAATCCTAATAATATATATATACAGTCATTCATAATGTCGTAAACAACGGTCGCAGCCATTCTTCTTTAATAAGCCACTTCTTTATTGCTTATACATTCGTAATTGCATACCACATGAATTAAAAATATTCAAATTAATTTAAGCACGCGTCAAAATTCTTACGGTACGTGTTCAGTGGTAGGCATCTCAATATCATTATATTTATTATAAAACTAGAATAAGAGTTTAATCATTTTCTTTTCGTTTTAGTATTATCTAAATTTATTTTATTTATTCACTATCGACGTCTCGCGTAAGGGATCAAAGAGCTCTTCTTAGACTATCGCAAGGAATTTCACCCGAAGACCAGTGTAGAATATGATAATTCTGTCTAACTACAGGTTCTTATATTTTATTTTATTCAACAACTTTGCAGAGGGGTAAGCTGGTGGTAAGAGAAGTATAGATCGTGTAGGGTATATTTCTACAAAAAAAGTTGCCTCCTTCTTGATAATAAACTTATGTGAATTTGCCTTTAACCATTGTCCTTCGATAAAGTACTTTTGTATAATGTCAAGTAAGAGTAGTCCTTTTTGATCCCCAGTCTAGATCCAAGCAATGACTAGGCTGCATAGCTTTGTGCAACAGCCAGTATACAAATATTCCTACTACAACACGGTTCTTATAGCTAATAAGATCGTTTGACCCCTCCTCCCCACTATACGCTCTGGCTAAACAAGAAGTGGTTCAAATTTGACTTGATGAGACAAACGAGATCACCAAGGCCTTGGTGGTGTAAGTTGTAGTGGGCCTTCCCGCCAAAAAGGAGTTGTTAAGAGGGAGGGCCTAAAGTGATGGTTTGACTAATGTATCTGTTTGGATAAAGTCTTAATAAATTTTAGAGATAATTGTCTGGATACTTATAAATTAGGTCCTGATCACAACTACATCATTTTAGGCTGTACATGGAATATATAACTATTCAATACAAAAAAACAAAATTATTTTTCATAACATCCTTTTTTATTCTTTGTCGCATGATAATCTATGATTCATATTATCATGACTGTTTTAAATCTTGCTACAATTTTTGATCGACATTGATATGCTTATATTGATTAGAAAAGGCCTTAGAGAGTAATGTATTTAGTGCTGTAATTGATATGCAGCGGTAAAGAACCATTACATCAAAAAAATTTTAGTTTATATAAGAATGACGTAAAAATCATGTACTATAACGTCAGTTTTTATGGCTGGAATATAGCTTAATCTTTACCTTATAATGGTTCTACAAAGCTCGAGAACATCGATAAATGGCCACAATACTTAATACAGCGTGTCTCACGAAAGTGGTCAGGGCTTTATTTTGGAAGTAGACTGTTACTTTACAAGAAGCTCAAGGATTTGTCATTTCAAGCAGAACACTGAATACCACCTGGCTCAAATGAGCAGAAGTTTTTAACTACTCTCTATAATAAAAAGAAATTTGTTGCCCATTACAGAGCTTCTGAATGAGTAGTAGAGTATTGCCTGAATCGACAAAGACACGATGCGCGGTCAAATTTTATCGGGAATTATGGCTCTTAAACTACATCGACCTGAACAGTATAAGAAAAAAAAAGCGAAGAATAAATTCAATAATTGCTGTTCAAACTTTTTCATTATGCTATCTATAAAAAGACAATGGTGAACGAGCAAAAACATGTAAGCGTCGAGATAAAAAATTATCTGTATGATCATTATACAGCTTTAGCAAAGTTAGATCTACAAAAATTTCATAGCTAGAACATTATAAAGGAGTTAATTGTGGACATCCAGATGATGACAACTAAAGTTGTCTTAAAAAAGCCAATATACGTATCAGTGTGTTTGATCTAACCAAAATACTTGTACATCGCTTTTATTATGACTTAATGCTCAAACAACTAATAGCAGAGATCTTATAGTCTGATACTCATAGTCGTGCATATGGAGATATAGAGCATTTCACCTTAAATGTTCTGGGCAATCGAAAAGCCCTAAAATCTCCATATTTACGATGATTTTTTTTTAATTATGGAATAAACTTGTGGAAAAAGCTAGACAAAGTTTTCGATGTATTTTTTCCTTAGCTTTTTGATGTGAACATTTGTTCATTGAATTTCAGGCAACTTAACCTTAAAAAATCAGTAACAAGCAAAAAACATAAAATATCTAAAAAAAAGCCATTTTTTAAAATTAATTTCTTTTAAACGAAAGATCAGATGTTTTTACGTCAAAAATTACTTTGTCTAAAGTGTAATTAAGTTAATTTATCGTGTTTCCAAATAAAAGACAAAGTAAGGATCTCGCGCGTAACGATTGTGAGAGCCCTTTTCCTTACCAAAATGACGTATCAACATTATTTAGCATTCGTCTTGCATATAATGATAAAAAAATGAAAGTATTATGGATAATTTTTCTTGTTTTTAAACAAAAATATATACATTTACATAAAGGTACGTACGTATATAAGAAAAAATTTATTTAAAATCTCAATATAATTAAAGTTGTGCATGTTTAATTCTTCGATTTTCTTTCGGAATGCCTCTTCTTTTTTGGTTCGATTTTTCAAATTCCTCTTTCTCTACTATCTTTGTTGATCTTCGTTTTGATTTTGTAAAAATATTATAACTCGAGAGCAAGGAGCATTTTTCCTTTTATAGTTTTCCTTTAATATCAGGATAAAAGCGTGGTATTGCAGAGTACCTAGGATTGATTCTGCACCGAAAAACCGTTATTTAAATGTTTTAACAGAACTTTCATGCTAAAATTTTAAACTCAAAAACACTTTTGTTTCCTTGCAGTGTTTATTAGCCCAGTTAAATAAATCTTTTGCAGAGAGTATATGGAAATTCGTACTTTGCAAGCTAGCACGTGTTGCTACTCTTTTTAAATTGGCACTTATCCTATCGCAAGTTCCCTTGCCATGGGCCGTCACGTGTAGTTTCCATTCAGAAGGTACTCTAAAATCAAGTTTATGGTTTAAAAGATTCCAGAAATGGTCCTTTTTCTTAAAATGTTGAGTTTTCCGTCAGTTATGTAAAATATTTTCTTAACCACACTGAAATTTTCATTCAGGAAATTCACACTTTTTTTGGCACTCTTAGACAGCAAACGTATCGTGCGATAAATTATATACAATAATAGCTTAACTCTTGTGTCGTATATCATTATTATCTTTAAAGTACATAGCTACAGTGAAAATAGTACCCTGGTTGTTATTCCAATGAAGCGACTATGCTGCATTCTGTACAACGAAGGCGTAATTTTCAGCGTAGTCTCGTAAACATCTCTATGAGGTCTTGTATTTGGGCAGTCCAAACAATCTCCTAAAAACAATAATAAAAATATTTTTATCGGTCTTACAGTCATACTAATGAATTAATAAATGTAAAAATTAATAAAAAGGGCAATCAGATTGCCCTTGTTTAAAATCACCCGCGTAGAATCTAAAAACAAAAACCAATATTAACTCCGCGAGACCTGAAACAATTATAAAAAGTTAGTAAAGTGCAATCTGAATGCCCACCAACACCAAATACCTAGATAGTTGAGTGTAGACTTGTCCAACGTTTCGAGCACGCTTCAGCTCCTCATCAGGGACTGATTGCCCTTTTCATTAATTTTCACATTTATTAATTCATTAATTTGACTGTAAGACCGATAAAAATATTTTTATTATTGTATCTTTTACAGTCGACCAAAGTATTATTGTAATTGTAATCTCCTAAAAAACACGAGTCCGTTGGATTGGCACATACTATAATGTTAATGCAATAATAATAGTCTTTTCATGGAGATCTTATGTTACTAGTCAACGTTGCAATTTTTAGTCCCTCCAACATCAATACTACACTTGTATGGTAAATAAAAATGCACACTACGTGGGTACCACTACTTTCTGCTAAAACGCTATTGGCTGGACTAAACTCAGTGAAATTGGTAAGACCTATTTTACGATTTTTATTTTCATTTTCAAACAATAAATAGGCCCTGTTTAATTTACAATGTATAAGGCTGTTTTATACGTGAACTCTATAACCATCTTTTTGTTTTATAGATAGATAGTCTTTCAATCCAGGCATCATTCGATTTACATCATCTCGCTCATAAAAAGCTTTGAATTTCTCTTCGACTTCAACGCTTGATAGTTTACCTTTTTTTTAGGGAGTGTAAAGATACAATGATTTAAAACCAATTCTTTTGCAATACTTGCTTATTTTTCAGGATATGAAAAAAAAGCGATCGTATCATTACGAGTCCAGACCCGAAATGCAAGGGCCGGAAGCCAATTCATTCTTCTTTTGATGATGTCGATTTAAATTTATCGATTATTTGTTGTAGAGCAACGATGCTACCGTCAATTATTCATTCTTTTCAAGTGAAGTGTAAACAAACCTCTTCTTCTGCTGTTCGTAAATATTTGCTCGGCATGATGTGCAAATCAGTGCTTCCGAAGGAACACAATACGTTTGCCAAAGTTTTTAGTCAACGATAGCAGGTTTTTACTAACCGTATGACTCTCTTTTTCGAAAGGATTGCAACAACGTGCTGTTCATGCTCTTTTCAGGATAATGCAAAAAAAATTGTGAACTCGGAAGTAAGCTGTTGTATGTATTAAAATTTTGCAACAAGCATGAATATTCATCTACGAAAATACTTAATTTTTCGAAGACTTTGTGTGAGTATTGATGATCAATTTAACCAAATAACTTATCCTCTGTAATCTTAATAATAATCTTTGTGTATAAAAATACGTGACATCAACAATACTTAAGTTAGGTATGTTCGATACATGTTGCATGGGAACTTAGTTGTTATTGAGGAATAGATCCGGTACAGGCAAGGGCGCTCGCGTCCATTACGCACGTTATCCTTACTTTGTTTTTCATTTGATAGTGCGCTAAATAAACTTAGTTGAACCTTGGACAAAGTTCTTTTCTACGTAAAAAGACCCGATCTTTTGACAGAAAAAAAATGGGAAAATGCCTTTTTCGAGATGTATCATGTTTTTTTGTTTGTTTTTGATATTTTAAGGTTAAGTTACCGAAATTAAAAAAACAAATTGGCATACCAGATAGCTGAGGAAAAGATACGTTGAAATCTATGTTAAGTTTTTTTACCAAGATTATTTTATGATTAAAAAACAATCATCGATAATCAGAAGATTTTGGGGCTTTTCGACTGCCCAGGACATTTGAGATGAAATGCCTCATATGCAGAGGGAGGGCAATACGGACGTATGTTTGTTGATGGAGAAGATAATTGAGGAATATAATAAGTCAAAGTATGATAAAATAAATTCCTATTGCACAGCTCGACTGAATGAGAAAATCGAGAGCCTTGCAAAGGACAAGTGGAATGGTACTGTTGTACTCAAGTTTTCTGGTCTGCGGAGAAAGATGTCTACTTGTACAACACTATTGGCTTGTTAAGAAGGTAAAAGGTCTAAAGAGCTTCATTGCCATGGATATACCTTTATGTAGAGACTAAGTTAATCGTCTTCAGAAGGGTACAGTGCAAGAGCAAAAAATTTTTTACTGTCGTCATTAGAAGCATTACAGAAAAAGTTTGCTCTTAGTGCCTATTATGACAAGCGCTTCTTCTTGTGAAATACTTAGGACACCTTGGCATGGGAGTACAAGGCTCTAAAGTAAAGAAAGAATGCAATGAAGAAGAGGATCGCTAATGAGACAAAGGCTTAAGGAATGCAAAGGCTTAAGGAATGCGAAAGACTGCAAAAATAAGTTCAATGTTACTTGTCAGAAAAAGATAATAAAATAGAAAATGTTTAAGACATGCAAGGCTTTGTAAGGCCCAAAATTGATTATGTTTATTATGATGATGCTATTCCACTCTAAAATGATGAAGATGATAAGGCACATGAATTTTTCGATGCACTATTTTTATGGCACAATCTAACTGAAAAGAGCCAGAATTAAAAGTTCTATTTTTAACACTGCTATCGTAGACTTGTATATGATTCGAATACAATTAGCTATACAAAAATTGATCGTTTTCTGCATGAGATCTTCAAATATGCTACCAAGATTTTTTGTGATTGTAAAGATCAAGCAAACATTATTTACAGAATTTAGATTTTAAGTCATCAATGTGATAGAGTATTCACTGTTCAAGCTCCTTAGATTAGTTAATACCTGCTTTTCTCATAAAGGGGCCCACAAATTTATGTGTAATCTTTATAATGACAAGCGCATAAAAAAGTTCTACTTCAACATCGTCTGAAAAAAGGCAATGATACTAGAGATTAGTCTCATAAGTTTTAATATAAGAACCTCTCTTTTTATCCAGAGAAAATGTTCTAAAGGGTAAAAATACTTGGTTGTACCACTTAGGCAAGGGCGTATGCTTGTAGCTCTCATCAATCCTAATTATCACTGTCAGGTCAAAGACTTTGTGTATAAATATTTGATCATATTGCCTAAAAAATCAATAAATGGTAATACAGATAGGGTGTAGTTTTGGGCAGCCACATTATTCAATACTGTTTCGATAACAGGTAGTGTAATAGTGTAAGCCAGTGACTATAAAGTTTATAACTTGTTAGAAACCTTTAGGAGTTCTGGCTCACTGAGCCAGAGTCTATGATGATTCTAGATCAATAGGACAGAGTATGTGATCGTTCAGGATCACTAGGCCGTCATTGATCATCTACGTATATCTTATTGCGAAAGTACAAAGAATCAGTTTAAATTATTACAGAGTATTTTAATTTATTTATTCAAGTACACGGACCCTTAGTCCTTTATAATCATCCACAAACAATACAATAAATAATATAGTTACTTTGCTTACATTACTTACTATCATTGAAAATGTTAAAACTAGTTATACTTAAGAATAAGTTATAAAAACCTAATGATTGACGGGATACTGCAAGATTTAAACCCTTGCACGCTACGTATATCGAGTGTTTTGTAGTCGGAAAAAGCTAGATAATTCCAAACCCTTCTAAGTCTTGCTAATAATGTGTGATATGAAAAAATATTACGGTAGGTTGCCTCCAATAGTGGACCACAGTGTCTCAAGTTATACGGAACAGTTCTTGATAAAATAGGATTGACTAGGCCAGAACAGTCTAGCTGCCCGTGTGCGATCTTATGAACCAGAAAGCAGTCGATAAGGTCATGACCAGATTTTACAGAACTAACTTTTAAAATAGAATATATACCAGAATAATCGTGATTCCAATACATCATCGGTCTACTAACTCCATCAATCTTAGAAAACTATGATTTACTTGTTCCGATATATTTCAACGGTTTAATATGCTGGAGTCTATATAACTGAGCAGTAATTCAGAATTGGCTGTACCAACGATCTATAAAAATAAACCAAAGTTTTGCCATTTTGAAAGTCATATGAGTTTCGGATTAAAAAACCAAGCCCACCATGAGCTCTAGAAGTTACCGTTCTTAAGTGCTCATCAAAATTGAGCTTCTATCAAGAATAATACCTAGGTCATTAATGGCTTTATACTTATATTATTAAAGTGATAGTAAAAGTTAAATGTGTCTTTACTTCTAGAGAATCGGATAACATATCATTTATTGATTTTCAGAGGTAAAAAGTTATTTAAGGTCCAATTGTAAAACGAATTTAGATCAGCTTGTTATTTAAAAGCATCGAATGGTAATTTAACGGTGCTATATATTTTCAAACCATCTGCATACACCAAAAATTTTGCAAAACTCAAATGCTTATTCAGGTCATTGATAAATAAAATAAACAATATTGGTCCTACATGAGATCTGTGTGGAACACCAGATAGTACATTGGTAGGTTGAGACATCACATTTCGACAACGTATGAAATCAACCATGTCAGTAAGATAAGACGCAAGCCAAGCATGCACCTGTCCCCTGATGCCAATACGCCACAGCTTACCAAGCAGCAGTTCATGGTTTAACTAGTCAAAAGCTTTCGAAAAATTGGTATAGATAGCATCCACTTGATAAGATTCATCAAAAGAGCTAAATACGATGTCTGTAAAGATCAGCAGATTACTAGCAGTAGATTAACCTCTGACAAAACCATAATGCTGCTCAATAACATGGGAATGAAAGCAATCAGAGATCCTCTCAGCAATAATCGACTTAGGTATTTTGGGGACCGCACTGATCAGTGAAACTGGTCGGTAATCAACAATATTATTTTTGCTACCACATTTTTAAACGGGCTGAATAAACGACTTCTTTCAGAGATCAGGGCACATCCCCAAACTGATTGATCAATTGAACAGAGTTACCAGAGGTTCACACAAACATATAATACACTCTTTTATGAAAGCGGATGGTATACCATCGAACCCAGGGTTGAAGCTATCTTTTATTCGGGAAACAGCGCCAACCTCGTCCTTACATGTAATAATTACATCACTTAAATAAGCAATCTCATCAAGATTGTAATCGCAAACAACCTGAACATTGCTATAAACAGAACTGAAATACTGCGCGAAGGAATTAGCAATAGTATGAGGATCGTTAAGTAAAAGAATTATTAAACTCCAAGGGCTTACTGTTCAATCTTTTTATTCAGTTGACGACGTTTCGACTGCATGTAAGGCAGTCCTTCTCAAGTCTAATTATGTAGAGCAACGTCCACTTAATATTAAATAAAAATCTATATCTGCTCTAATATAAACGGCTGACTTTTCAACTGCCTGAATATAATCTAAAGTTTTTAGACAGTTGAAAAGTCAGTCGTTTATATTAGAGCAGATATAGATTTTTATTTAATAATAAGTGGACGTTGCTCTACATAATTAGATTTGAGAAGGACTGCCTTACGTGCAGTCGAAACGTCGTCAACTGAATAAAAAGATTGAACAGTAAGCCCTTGGAGTTTATTAACTCGTCGTATTATATTCACTGTTCTTGGAGTCCATTCACTATATCGTTAAGTAAGCTGCCATTCAACAACAGGGTTTCGGTATCCGTGGCACCCGTCCCAAACTTATTCACATATGACCAGAATGCCTAAACATTAACAGATGCACACGTTTCCACCTCACTTACAAAATCGTCGTAGCAGGCTCTAGATTTTCGTAAACATAAAGCATGCAATCTTTTAAACTCAACATAATCAGCATTAAGAACAGTAGACTTGTAAAAACAGTGTCTTTTTTTCTTATCAAAGAAGCGTTGCTTTAATTCAGAATCATACCACCTAAGAAAAGTCCCACCATAAACACCACTGAAAGGTACATAAAGATCCACACAGTTATTTAACACATCATAAAATCTGGAAGCACTAAAATTAATATCACAGGTAGACAGCAAAGCCGTCCAGTCCACTTCGGATAGGTGTGAAGCAATCGCAGCGATGTTAGCCTTCCTAAAATTCCTCCTCTTGATACCATCGTCCGCACGAGACGTCAGACTCAGACTCACATCGAAAACCACATCAATGTAAGCTTTATTAGTAATAGCTAACTGATTCAAGTCCTCAACAGATTTGACAACATTACAATTTCCAAAAGCTAAGTCCAGCGTATAATTTTTCTGTGGATGGGTGGGAGCTAGCTGATATAGGCCGTAAAATTAGAAGGCCTCAGTCATCAGAAGAGCAGCATCCTGAAGCCCAGGAGCAACATACCCCAAAGAGGCATGAGCAAGTGCATCTTAAGACAACACTAAGCTAGACAAGTTAGAATCCCTAAAATAAATCAGTTAGGGAAAGGGATTCCCTCTCATTACGCTCCCGATATTGACGAGAGAATCGCTGTATGCAGCAACAGGTGAGTCAGGTGGGATATATAATGCACCAACAACAGTCACACTGGAGGTATTCCTTACCTTCACAATAACGTGATGAAGTTGATCGCTTCTATGACACAGTGCAGAATCAAGACTTGTGTGTACATCAAGCAAAGCACCAACACCTCGTGAAAGTCCCGTGTGCAGAGGGCTTCGATCAGACCTGTACTGGGACAGTCCAAGCTCCGAGTCCAAGATGCCAGATGTAAGCCATGTTTCACTAACGACGAACATATCATATGAGGAACTCAAACAGGCAACAATACGTCTGAAACAGCTCAGCTTGTTCCGATTTTTTTATGCTCCTTATGTTTTGGTAGTAGATTCTGAAGGAAAATCGTTTTTTAAGATTCTAGGTCTGCCACGCTCCTTCTTGCTGGACGGTTCAGAGTTAGACCCAGCAGCAATAAAATCGGTGGCAGCTTTGCGCTTCTTACTCTGACTTGGGGCAGTAGAACATGAAGGCACAGCGGCACAAGATGATCAAGACGGGGAAGCCAAATCAGTATTTGCTGGTACTACCTTGTTCACCTCCGACTGATCTAAGTCTACTATAGTGGAAGTGTTATTAATAGACCTGATTATTTCACTACAGTATTTGCATTATAGATATTCAACTGTTAATTCAATGCTTCCAGTTTATTTCTTTGCCAATCAGTCAGATCAGCCCTGATATAATACGGTTTCTGAATGTACTTCTTTCTTATTATCACTGCCAAGGCATCGGCCTGGGTGAAAAGAGTAACCAGCAATGGCCTAGATCCAGCTTACTTATTGGGATCCAATCTTTCTATGCGTCTCACTCTTAAGCCACGTACGTCAACATCATGGAATTCCGTTGTCAAGGTAGAGGTAGCTGAAGCATCAGCACTCAACCTTGCAGAGGCAGACCCAAGGGCAGACTCCTTTAAGTTTAACCACAAAACATTGCAAGATCTGACTAACCTATCATTAGATTCAGAAGAGATTTCGCCAGGGCTGCGCTGAGAAGATGTAGATGGCGAGAGCAGATCCAAGCCATCCTTCAGGCTCTGTAACGATTCTCTGATATTTAAAGTTTGCTCTTTCTGGGAGGCCAACTTGTCTTTAATGGGTACAAACTCTGACTGAACACACTTCATGGCCTTGGCCTTTGTTTGGGCACTAAATTGGGCGATAGCCCTATCTATGGCTTCAAGATTTTGACTCTCCAAAGCAAGGCTTACTTGGCTGCTCGACTAGACAACAGCAGCCGAGATGATGTTCTGCAAGAGAGGGTAAGCATTTTGATGTGACCCAGACAATACAGGGGTGGCCGGGGTAGCAGCGTTCTCAGTCGAGAGATCAGCAACCAAGCTACAAGCAGAGCAGACAATGTACGACACTTCCCCACCCCTCTCCGCGATGCAAGCTCCACTGTCACGAGCACAATCCACATGATAACAGGAGCCACATTTGATGCAATCGAGATACATCAGGTCAGGGTCATCCTTAATACCGCACCTAGAGAAGCAACACTTGTCATCACTTATCCTGAAGAGTATACAAGGATTGATCAATGTACAGGTTAGGATCGACCGAATTTTCAAGGTATAAAAACGGCAGTGCAACAAGAAAACACAATGCACGAACATGCATAGAACTCCAACAGGACAAGACAAACTGACTAAACAATAATTTAACAATATTTACAATCACGTAGCCTTAAAACGGTGAAAATAATAGAGAGTGGCAAAAAGAGCGCACTGTAGCATCAACAGCAGACGACATATGTCCTGTAAATTATTTTTAAATATTTATCTTTTGCTTTTATAAAAATAGTGAGGCAAGCGTTTGAAATTAAAAGAATCATTGCCCATGAAACTTGTTCACTACACTGAAATAGTAAGTCATAGGCAATACCTTAACAAAAATGTTCGTATATTATAAACTATATATACTTCTTTCTGTTTTCATTTAATTAAACATTGTATTAAAAATTGTTGTTAGATTTATGTGTGTATAAAAGAATTAATTTTGTTTATTTAGTACAGAAGCAAAGAAACATTAGGAATCAACACAAAAAATATTGAAAATTATTACATGAAATTCAAAGAATGTAGCATACGTAAATAAAAACCAAACTAATTTTGTATGGCACGAAAGAGAAAACAAGTACTATAAAATCTAAAATAAATTTATCGTGATAAGTATTTTACAAAAATACGCATTTAAACAGATATTTGTCATCCGGTAAAGTTGACAAGAATAAAAAAGCAGTATCGTGACAACGTTCATAAAAAAATTACTTTTTTTGAAAGTGTAACTAAGGAAAAATATCGTGCCTGTTATAAATGATCACAATATTACATCATAAACTGCTTCTTTCTTTAAGAAATTTCTATTTTACTCTATATTTACAAAAATTACTAAAAAATTATAGGTCTGACATTGTGAAATAAATTAAAGTTTTTTTAATTAAAATTAAATAAATAAATAATATTATAATACGTACTACTTAATTAAATTACATAATATTTTTTGGAAAATGGAAAGCAAAGCAAGCAGGAGTCAAAGCTTTAATAGTTCATACAAAGTAGTGGGCTACTCTTCTGCGTTAGTTTTTATACGCACACAAGCAACAACTTCCCACTAATAATACGTAATGATAACTTATATAGAGATCAAACAGCATTAGATATTTTTATACTATGATAAATTATCCTGTTGTCACTAATTCTACTTAAACAAGGTAAATTTTTTTTCATATTTCTTGATAATGTGACACAAATTAAAAACATATTATAAAATCATAAACATGTCAACAGATAAACATGGAGCTTTGTTATATTATGCAGTAGAAAAACTAATTTATTGTGAAACGAATACAAAGAAAACTTAGTCTCCTCATTTATTAATTGGCATAATAAAATCTAATGCAGCTTTACAATTATATCCATAATGCAGGAATAAGTGTATTAAGCTATAGATAAGAAACTTAACAGTTATTATAATGTAACCTACGAAAAATGCATAAAAATCATAACAAAGATTAAAAATATAAATAATAAAACAATCCAATATTTCATTTTATTTTAGGCCCTGTTACCAGAAGTAAGAACAGAAATATATAGAAATTTTACTGATGGTATTGTTACATCGAGTAGTCTTATATATCGCATAACGGCTAATAGCTTCAACAACGGTAAAATAAAAATTCGATGCAGTGCATCGATCTATGACGTATATTGGCAAAGTACAGAAGTTAGCGCCGAAGAAGATATATGTATAGACTCACACAAAAAGTTCCAAGATATTGTTTTTGGGATGAATTATGATCAGCCACCACCTAATTTCCAACTTGGACAGAAAAAACTCGATCGTGAAATAGATGTAAAAGGTACAATATTATTTCTTACTAGTGAAGCTTACTGCATGCTGCAATCTTATCCTTAACAACTGCTGCATGACTCATTAATGTGGTAAGGTTGAGATTACTATGTACTATTTGTTCACAATAAATGTATAATTAATACTAATACAGGGAAATTTTGTAATGTTAGATAGAATATTGTAGTTCAAAGAATTGTTGTGGGTTGATTACTGCTAAATTTAGACAAATAATTAGGCAATGGAAAAAAACATGTTCTAAACGATTTTGATCCTACATTTCTCATTAAATATGATAGGTGGTTATTGTTATCGAATGATTTTTGCACAAGTGCCTAAAGTATCATATGATAGAGTAAAAATTATATGTTCAACTATAGTAAATAAAGGCCGGATGTGGAGTGCATATCTTTATCGATAACATGACAATCGTCGACGTTTCGTTGTTCACAGACAGCCTTATCAAGGTATCATTGATAAGGCTGTCTGTGAACAGCGAAACGTCGACAATTGTTATGTTATCAATAAAGATATGCACTCCACATCCGGCCTTTATTTACTATAGTTGAACTTATTCATCCAAGGAGTGAGAAAGTAGAGGAAGTATAGCTATTTTTAAAATCAGTGAAATTCTTTTTACTAACTCATTAGACGGCAAGCAAACAAGTGCAGAGTTAGAAATATTTGTCTGAAGTGATGAAAGTTTTTATTTAACAAATATTTAGTCAACAGTTATATGATCAGAAAATCTATTACCTTGATAGTTTGAATTCAGTTGAAAAATGCATAAAAAATTAATTTTCAAGTATTCAAACAAATGGATGCTTTGCACATTTTTTGTAAATATCTGCCCTTCATCGATCATTACAATAAAGATTACTATTTATTACGATTGCAGTCATACTGTGACTTTACAAGATTATGGCTAGTGCAAACAAAACATTATGAAGACATTAAATTATAATAAAAAGTAGGTACAATCAGTAAAAGCAAAATCACTGCGCAACAAGACATCTATTTCTGTATGTCAGAGTCACGCTCAGGGTTGCCAGACTGTGCGATTTGTCGTCAAATGTGCTATTTTTCATTCTCTCCGGCAAAAATATTTTCCAAGTGGTGACTGCCGATTCTTTGTGCGATAAATTATGATTCCTTACATCGCCATGGCGATTTGGCGATCCACGCAATAATATAAGAAGAAATTATGTATTTCCCGCTTAAATGTAAACTGCATCGATCAATTCATTGTGTTTACCCATAAGTGGCGCTATCCTGGTGGATCTTAACTGAACAAGAACCTATGGGACAGGTATGTTTCTAATCTATAGTCAGGGTGCTTGATGATAAATAATCCTATAAATGTTAGTGATTTATGAATATACGCAGATAATGCGTCGTGAAAATGTAATAAGGGTGAAAACGAGATTAATGCCAATCGTATTGTACACTGTAAAATCATTTAAGAAACTTTAAAAAGGACTATCTTCATGTTTTTATCTCTTAAATATTTAATCCAGGTTTCCTTGTTTTTTTAATGATACTGACAAAAACTTGTGTCGCAAACCAAAAAGAACTTAAAGGATACAGTTAGTCAAGGTGATGAAAGAGAAGAATTAGAAGTTATTGATACTCTCAGAATTTTGAATAATGTATATCCGTGTATATACCAGAATAGTTTTGGTTTTCATATATTTTTTTTATTTAATTTTTACTAATTGTCAAAGATCTTAGAATTAATTGGAAGTAAAAAAGTAAATAAATTCATTGTAAAAAAAAATTGTTTTTAACTCGATCTCAGCCATACAAATTTATTTTTCCTTAATAGTGTTTCATTTGTCGAGTGACAGATATTTTCAAAGTACTTATCAATATTGAACTCGTATTTTTTATGAATTTACATCGAATAGTAAAAATTTATTAATAAAGACAATGTTCCTAAACCCGATAGGCTGCGTAATGGAGTTATAAGTTTATTTGAATGCTAGCAATTTTGTGCGCGATTCAAGCTCTATTAACTAGCGATTTTGTGCGACTTTTGTTATACTAGGTGGCGACATCAGTATCAATGGGTCTAGCCACTCCGGTCACGCTATGGGTTGAGATCTACAAGATCCACAAAAGAGTATATTTCATGGCAAAGCCAGACAATAACAGATTTTCTCTTAGCCTTAATGCTGCTGTCACTACCGCTGATAAGCTCGAACATAAGTATTTCCTCTACTCATATTCATCTCCATCTATTTCAGCAAAGAGCTGAGAAATCATTGTTTAATAAAATTTACTATTTTTTGGGGTTACTTTATTGTAATGCGACTCGCCTATACCAATACAATATACTAAAAAAAAAAACAAGTACACTGGCTAACCTCTAACAGAAATAACAACTGTGCTCACCTCTTACATGGATTTTAAACTCCAACATAGTAGAGGCTTCTCAAACATTCTCAGTCGGGGCATATTCTTTAATCAGAGTAGCTGGTACCTCGATGCAATGTATAGGCGATGACAAAGCAAAGTAGCCTCTGAACTTGAGAAGTCAGGGGTGCACTGTAATGCATTTTTAATTTTTTGAAATCAAAATCAAATATCTATCAAATATAAACAAATCAATCAATAACTGAATAAAATCATTCATTTAATATAATGTACAATACAGTAAAGAAACTGCAAATTGTGCTCGGTGTTTTGTAACCGCAATTAATGGTCAAGAACTTTGTGAATTATTAAACAATTGTTAAATTGGTGAAATAAAGGTTCACTAGTTACTTTTAAAAGAAAAATGAATTTGGTTTTGTGACAATAGTCATTCATAAATATTAAGCATACATTTATACAGTCACAATTGCTTAGCGTCAACTTTATAAATGTATAAGATGATACGTATATAAGCAAAGAGCTTAATAATCATCATTTACTAAAATTTGATATTCCTAGAAATTTATTCATTGTAATACTACCATCTGCAATTCTCCTATACCAAAAAATAAACTTAAAAAACATCAAGTGATCTGGATAACCTCTAATGTAAGTGAGAACAGTACCTACTTTTTAATTGGATGTTGTACTAAAACAGACCTTTTAGGCAGCTCTTGTGTCAGAAGCATCACTTTCTTGCCTCTAACACTCGTAGTTACTTGCGCCGCACAGTTTGGCCAAACAGACTCTTTTTTGCAACAATAAAATTGCGCCGGCTGTGATTATCCAATTTGAATAATTTTTTTTGAAGATGTAGGTAAAGCCATACAGAATAAGGGAAAAATAGTCCAGACTGAAAAAAAAAATTTTAAGGGTGGTTAAAACAACCCTCAAGACGAAAAAAATTTGAAAATTCATACTTTAGTGAGTATATTTTCCTGTAATAACAATTAAAAATGCTGATTAATGTTAGAATCAAACTATAATGGTCAAATAAAACCAGAAAAAATCGTAAAGGCTCATTTTATAATATACAGGGGTTAAAATTAAATAAAACTACCCCTGACAGAGAATTTCGCGTCCGATTCGCGTTAATAAAATAATATTTGCCTAAATAAGATTATTTAACTTTTAAAGGTTGCTGATCATGAATTTATCGTTACATTATGAAAATTTTAAATGGCAGACACAAAATGGCAGGCAAGAAATTGCGACCAAAATCTTTTTTTTTCTGTTTTCACAACTCTGTACGAAGAAAGTTTTTAAGACTACTTATAACCAATCTTTCGTCACACTTTAAAAATTCCAAATGGCAAACTTTAAATAGTGACCATAAATTTGTGATACGTATAAAATTATCCTCCTCATCATGAGAAGAATTTTTGTGATTGCTGACTGAGAAATACTTACTAAATTTGAAAAATGATGATGTGAAGACGCAATATTACTGTCAAAAAATGATATCTCTCGTTATTTTTTTTTTTTATAGTGTACTCGTCTGTACTTTTAATCATAAACTGTACATGTGTACATTTTTTTACATTTAAGTAATTTTGGTCATGCAAGATGACAACATTGGTGAAATTAAAATTTACAGTGGTAATAATGATATGATTTTTACATATGAGGATGTAGCTCAAAAACTAATTCCGAGCTCGAAAACAAATAAATACTTAATAAAAATAGAAAACGAGCTACGCGTACAAAATTTACTTTTTCAGAGAATAGTCTGAATACCAAAATGATTTATAAACAAAACAAGTTTATAAAGACATAAATTTAAAAAGAATGATGGAAGTGCATGCATGCAAAATGCTCTTCTTAACAACAAATGAAATTAAAGGCATTATTCCTCTTTGTACAAAAATCCAGGCATATTCTAAAAATATAAAAATTACTTTAAAATTTTTTAAATGAGTGTTTACTGTTTTGGAGATTTTTAATTGAGAAATACACACCAAATTTAACAAAAAAATTATTAGTATATACTATTCTTAGTAATTATTAGTATATAATATTTTGCTGTGAACATATTTTACTGGTATTCTAAATAGCTATAAAAACTCTTGCCAGCTTCATAATAATAGAATACTATAATAAATAATGATCCGTATCATCATTTTCATTATCGTCATGACTATTTTGTTCATTGATTTCATCATAATCAGTTTTTTGTGTATCATTCAGCTGATCATACTCTACTCTCTCATAGTCACTCTCGTTATCGCTACAGTTTTCATTTGATATTTCGCTAATGTTTATACTTGTATCATTTCTCAACATATTATATTATTATTCATTATCAACTTTTGATTTTATTAAAAATATCTTTTATTTCTATTTGTACTTACTGGTCGATATTAAATTCTTTCATATGGTCAATGAGAATACTTTTTCTGTTATCCTTCTCACGATTCTTAACATATATCAATGAAATCATTGGGTCACTTTTGTACATGGCTCGTTTGAAGGTGTCAGTCAGCTGTGCCACTCTGCTATTTTGACGAGAATGATAAATGAATTTTTTTTTGTATTCTTTGTGACACGATTCCTGTGCATCTTCTGCGTAGAAAGCTAAGGGTAACGAAAACTGCCTTGCTATTTCAGGTCCATAAACCAATAGCTTGTGAAGACTCGGGCTCATTCTGGTCCAAGGATATAAATCGCAATATAAAGTATACGTTTTCCAACAGAATTTTTTTAACTTATCCAGATCTAGTTCTTTCTTACATTTAAAAGGGTATAGTATTGATGCTACGTTAGTTACTAAAGTTGGATCTAGCACTAAACAATCGGCAAACATTTTTGGCTTACCAAAGCATTTCCTGGCCAGGTTTCCCGTATTACTTGTTCCAGAGCCTTGTTTTACTTGGTCTACTCTTATTCCAAAATTATCAAACAATATCTTTTGAACGTCGTTTTTCCTTGCTTTATAAATTTCTATAATATATTGAAAACATAATAAATATACTAACGGCAAGTATGTATGAAAATATTCCGGTTTACGAACCATGGTGTGAATTTAAAGTTTAAAGTAATTTTATCAACAATATAATCCTATGTAATAGCTATATAATGTATTTGAGAGGCGAATATTGGAATACAGGGGTCTTTTGAAGAGCAAGCAAAGGGAAAAAACATACTATTTATAGAAAAATGTATCACACATACACTTACTGCTAAGTCCGATACAGTATAATAATATCATTACGTATCACAATGTGAAAGAGAATAGATGCCTTCGTAATATTTCTATTTTAAAAGAAAGATTAATGTTATAATTTGAGGTACGCACATAACATTTCATAAGTACATCAAGTAAGTTTCATTTTTTTTAAATTATAATTGTGATTTTAACTAACAGTAAGATTGCTTTACACTGCAAAAGACTAGATTATCTTTATAGAAAAACTATTACCGTTAGATAATTGATATCCGTTACAACGTATTAGTTTCGCAAATGCTTTACAAATGAAACTTTTGTACAACGATTGTGACTCTATTTTTGCGTGTTTTGTATAGGTACTATTTTAAAAGTAAAAAAGCAAACTAATACAGCTGGAAACTTTTCCGGTTTTTAGTTGATTTTATTTTCAAAAAATTTTCAGATTTTTTTAGTTTGTAACTATTGTGTTATTGGATTTTTGGATAATATTTTACTTGCTGTGTAACTAGTTATTTAATTGAATTGATTGTTTTTTTTTTCAATTTTTGTATCTCACTGTATACCATACCATAAAAAAATTGTTCGTAAACAAACTTATAATCATTTTACCTTGTTTCATGGTATCATATACAAACAATATGACAAAACATTAAAATCATGAAAAAATGATATTTAGTTGCATATAAATTATATCGCCAATTTTAACAAAAATATGAGTTTATGTTTTCCTATCTCTACAAGTATCGCCGATAAAAAGAAAAACATAGGCGTATTCGATTTGATGTACATTTTTATATTATTAATTGCGAAAAACAGCTATTTTCTAAAATTTTTTTTTTATTTTTTGTAAAACTGTTATGTTTTTAACGATTTAAAAGTTCGTTAAGTTGTTCGTAAAAAGAAGTAACAAGATGCAAGAAATACAGATATTGTAATAATGTCTTTATACTGGTTCAAGGGTGTAAAAATCATATAATGCATATCAAATTAAGGCTATAATCATCCCTTCTAAACAAAACAACTTAGAACACTCGTATCGAGCGCTCAAATAAATCTTTAAAAACATGAAAATTAAGACCATAAGAGATAAACAACGTTCATTACTTTTTCATGCTTTAAGTAAATAGATTAAAAAGTTTTGTTTGTATTATTTATAGATTATAATGTACTATTTGATTTATACATCAACATGCTTGTACTTAAAATTATTTATCTGCTTGTCAGAGATATCCATGTATATAGCAACTGATTTTTCGTATAGTGGTAAAGTGCCCAGTATTTGGCCGATTCATCCCAGTTTTTGACCAAAAGCTTATAATTAAGTCATTTCAGAAATAATTAGCATTACTTTTGGCTAATCACACTCCTAATATCACCAACATTTATTAAAAATTTTCTTACTGAAAAAAGATACAACAGAATTTATTAAAATAATGTTGTTGTTGGTATAGTGTCCAATTTTAACAGGATAATGTAGTGATCCTGAACATGGCAAATATAAACAGAATAATTGTTTTTTACTGAACAGCTTATAATCTTGATTATACAGTGATCTAAACAAGGTTATTTAAAGGTTAAACAATCATTAACGTTGATTAATCTAAGGTAAATGTATTCAATGATCGTCCATAATATCTAATAATACAAAAAATAAAGAAGAGAGAGAGATCGCTTCGTTTCCAGCCATCACGCTTATATGTATACACAACAAAAATTTTTTTTTTACTTAACTAATGAGATGTTTTGTGTATATCTTACTATATATATATATATATAGTGATAAGGACTAGAAATGGTATGCCCCTCACCTTACCTCCCATCCCTCAGCTCCCCTTAAATAACAGGTGAACTAGTTATATTTTTACGTGTTTTGCGTGATCCTTATTCATTTGTGCCCCCAACCCCCGCTTACCCCCCTCTGGCCGCCCCTTAAAAATTTGATTGTTTTCTCCGTGACTTAACATTAAAATCATTTTTAAAATTTTTCGTTGCCCCCCTCTCAACTCTCTAAATCTCCTCTCACTCCCCCTCAAGAAGTCAACCGAAAGACACAATGTCGTCGAACTCGGCCGAAAACTGACGAATAATTCCGATTACAGAAGAACCACCTCACAAAAGCCCTCTAACATTGTAGAACATTGCCAAAAACAACTGGATCCAGCCGTAGCTTATCCTTTACATCCAATAGAGATTTTTTATTTTTCCCGCACAACTTAGTGAATTAATAGACCAATGCAGAGCAATATACGGATCGCTATTGTAAAGAGTTATGAAAAATATAACGGCCGAACCGTACGCTCTAGCTCAATACGTAATAAAAATATGATACAAGTCAAGTACCTACAAACAAATAACCAAATGTACTCGCACGCTTATAATTTATTGGTGGAGCATTTATCAACTAATTTAGAGTATAAACATAATAATTTCTTTGATTTCGGAATGAGGTACATGCATCTATAACAATTCTTACAGGAATGGGGCAGCAGTACCAATTCATGCGTATGGTGCAAAAAAAAAAAGGCGTTCGCAAACCATAATTGTGCTGAAACCTAGCAAACTATCTCTTAACAGTTATAAGCTAAGATCTCCAAATCGCATACGATGTCTTTTTTATACAAAATATCATTAGAAATTTAATTCTGTGCAATATCCTTACTAAAATGGTGTATTATACTTTTAATTATGATGTAAGTAGACAAGGTTGGCTAGATAGCACATGCTTCTAAAAACGTAGAAAAATTATTAGATTTCATGATAACTGATCTCTATATTTATGAAAAAGTAAAATCTTGTCTTAATACAATGTTTCACTACTACTTGGTCAAAAATAACTAAGTTGGCTCTTCTAAAGCAGGAAAATAAAAACGTTAGTGTTACTTATAACGCTGATGAAACACACATTGAAAGAACTCTAAAATCCAGCTAAATACGAAATCCGAATAAAGTAGAACCCAAGCACCTAAGGCCAAACAACTAAATAGAATTGCTCGCTCGAACTGTTTATTAGTAAGTAATTTATTTATTAATTTAGAATTTAGGCGTATTAGTCTATTGTGTTTCGGGATACAGTACAAAGTATATTCATACATTATTTCAACAATTGGATAGATCAACCAAAAAGTTTGTGCTTACATAGTTTATTTGTATTTCGCTTTTTCTACATAGTTGTACAGAATTTATTAATTGATACAAATTAAAAGTAAAATTTCAAAAAAACTTTATAATTTACACAATATACAAAAAATATATTATATATGTACATGATTTTATCAACGCCCAATTCACTTAGTCTACTATAATCGTTACTGAATTTATTATATCAAATTTTTCACCATTTTAAATTTTTTTAAAAAAATTGAATTTTTAATTACTAAACAAATATTTTTTTAAAATAAATTAAACGTCTTACTTCGCTCACATAATCCGTGTACCGCGTCCAGATAAACCGGAGCTACCTCTGTGAGTTATCTACTTATCACTTTCTTCTATATTGCAGTTTTATGTAACTTATAATTAAAATTTAATTTTTTTTTTTTATAAATTTGTATATTTATTTTTAATATAAATTAATGGACTATGCAACAATTATTATGATGAGTTTTCCAGAACATTTAAAAAATTAATATTGTTAGCAGCTTTTGCAAAAATTAATTAATATTTGTATACAGAAAAATTTCTTTCATTTTATTAATTTAGTAATTTTCAATAAATCAACAATTCTACACTTAATTTGGACAGTTTTATCGAATTTTTTTGAAATAAATTTTCACAATTACAATCTTTTATTCTAATTTGTTCACGAATAAGATTTTCTATTGCTTAGTTATTTTATTAAGATTGCATATTATTCTCTCAAAAATGTTTCTCCAGTTAATAATTTGATTATATCTTACTTAACATTTATTTACATTTATTACTACACTACTTAAGATTGAGCAGTACTACTAGAAAATCATTATTGTATTTTCACGCAAAATGATTCCTTCATTTATTAAATATTACAATATTTTTTGAAACTACACTAAATTACCAAATGTCCTAATTCCAACTATAACTACATTGCCATCAATACGTCGCTGCGGATTATTGATTGGGCTCTAGTTAACAGTGGTATGTATTCAAATTTAATATAATATCTCAACGCTGCATTTGCCTTTCTATATATACTTAGAATAGTGACGCTTTTTATAACTCTTCAATGTTTACTCTACGTGCAAGATCAAAGCAGTGACTTTCAGCTGTACTAATTTAATGTTTATCTTCTCCTAAATGCTAGCTACTTCTCTCTCATATTCTGAGAAATAAGATTAATTTACGTAATTTCAAATTTAACTGTCTTGCGCAACTGTCAGTCACGTCGCGGCTGCTGCTAAAAACGCTTCTCTCACAGCAAGTACTTATATTTTATTTTTCACCATTTGTTAGTTAATTTCTACATAGTTAAATTAGTTTTAATTTACTAACCCGCTGATTCCGCTCCTCACACGTGAAATTTTCGGTTCAGCAACTCTCGGCGCAGACATTTGGTAGCAGAGCGTGGTTCTGGGGACCATCAACCGTAAGTGTAGGATCGGGATTTGCAACATGAGTTCTGACTCCAAGTTTAGATGTGAGTTGTTCTGTGCTGGGCGTGTTGTGTGTGTGCTCGTAAAAGGCTTACCAAGTACGAGTGCTGTTCGGACAAGCGCTCCTTACCTCTGGATTCGCTAAGGCGGGCGGCTTCCGTCTCTAAATCGTCAAGGCGGGCGGTCGTTAGCGTCGACGGGCTTTGGCTTGTTTATCACACGCACTTCACGGCAGTATAAGGTTTGTCATGTCGTCAGATTTAAAACCGTACATCAAGAAACAAGGTCAGTTGTTCCAGCGGATCAACAATGCATACGCAAATTTGAAAAGGCTCGGCTAGGAAAAGTTTACACGCACTACAATCGAAGGACGCTTGGATTAGTTCAGAACGAGTTGGGATACCTTTCAAACTAATTACGATAAAATACTCGCGGTACAAGACAGTGATGCCGAAAAAATTAGCTACATTAAAAGTGATAACTACGGTACTACAGAGAATGCCTATATCGATTCAGCAGAACTTTTGTCTCAGGACCTAAAAAAGCTTCATACGCCCCCCGAGAGTGACACAAATATGTCTTCGGCTGCGCCAAGAAGTTTCCCACCAATAGCAGTGCCAAACTTTTCAGGCGAATTTTCGGACTGGCTAGAATTCAAGGATCCGTTCAGAGCTATCGTAATGGGTGATTCTCGGCTAAGCAACGTCAAGAAGTTGCAGCACCTGAAGACACACGTCCAGGGCGAGACAGCAGAAATGCTACGTACGGTGCAAACGATTGACGCGAACTTCGAAGCCACGTGGTATACGCTTGATGACTACTACACAGACACGTGGCGTTTGGTCTTAGCGTTTACCAGGGATTGGCTTACTGTGCCAGCTGCATCAGGTTACGCTAAAGAGCTGAAGGCATTTCTCAGTGGCACCGTGAATGCCTTAGCTGCTCTAAGACAATTAGACCGTTCTACTGCTCATTGGGACGACCTAGTGGTCGCGCTTATTATTCGGAAGCTTGACGCTCAAGTTCTCCGAGAATGAATCGTTGCAAAGCTCTAACACCGATCCTCCTACTTTTGCTGCGATGAAGCTCTTCATCGAACGACACATCTCTACGCTTGAGATTGTCGGCACCTCTGCAGAGAAGTCAACTCGCAAGAAGGCTGGAATCAGATCTACCTTTGAACACAATAGCGTAAGCAAAAAATGTCGCCTGTGGACAGGTGATGATTTAATCATGCGATGTTTGGAGTTCAACGCCAAAAGCCCGCAAGAAAGAAAGCAAGTTGTTTAAGCTGAAGGTTTGTACAAAAACTGTTTGGGCACTCAGAAGCTTGTAAGCTGCAAGTCAAGCAAGCGTTGTCATGCTTGCAACGGTGAACACCAATGCATGTTGCACGAGACTGCAACGTCTATGCACTTGTCAGCATCTGCTTGGACGGTGGCGCTCACCAAAGGATGCCGCATCAACTGCAACTGGTTTATTACGTCAGTTGAATCTGTATTGCTTCCTACTGTCCTAGTCAAGACGCAAGATCCTGTCGATCGCACGCACGTAGCACGTGCTATGCTTGACAACAACTTACAGCAGTCGTTCATCGCAAAATGCTTTCTGAAAAAGCTCGAGCTTTTGAGCAACGCTACAGCTCGCAAGATCACTAGTGTCCGTGTCGGCAGTGGTAAGGGTCTGCAAGTTCACGGGTAAGCTCGCCTGACCCTTGTATCGACTAATGGCGGCAACGCAAGGCTCATGCTTGACGCCTTGGTCCTATCGGTACCAAGAAAATACATTTGTGGTGTGCATAGACTCTCCAGCTACTATAACTATTTGCAGGGCCTCGAGTTGGCTGGCGATCTGTGCAAAGACCCTGCAGAGATCAAATTGCTGCTCGAAGCCGATATATTTTGGCAAGTGCTGCAGAAAGGCTTACGCATTGGACCGCCAGGAACACCTAGGACCAAATGCACCATCATCGGCTGGACACTTTCTGGCGCAGTACACGCATCGATACCATCACTTGTGTTTTTTTTTCCCCAGTACCTTATATTTAAAGACTTTTTGCATCTTTTTATTAATCATGTATTTTGTATTCCGATTTGTATACCTACTCACGTAAAAGTCAGGCGGTATGGTAAGTTTTAATGTAATATCTTCACGCTACATTTGTGTTTCTATGTGTGCTTATAATGGTGACGCTTTTCTTAACTCTCTAATGTTCACTGAACGTGTGAAATCAGAACAATTACTTTCACCTGTACTAATTTATTGTTAATTTTTTCTAGCTGCTAGCTATTTCTCTCCCGTATTCTAAGGAAAAGAATCAAACCACGCTATTTTAAAATTAACCGTTCTGCGCAACAGTCCGTTAGCTCACGGCTGCTACTGAGAACGCTACTCTCACAGCGAGTACTTATAATTAAGTTTTTACCATTTTTTAGTGAATTTGTACATAGTTAAATCAGTTTTTTAATTTACTAACCCGCTGATCCCGTTCCTCGCACGCGAAATTTTTAGTCCAGCAACTACCGGCGCAAACACTCCTAACTAGAAAATGTTTTTCTTATTTGGTATCACTGCTGTAAGAACGTATGCGTTAGCACCATCATAAATACCTTTTTTTTTGTTAAAAAAACATGAACTTATATCATGTATATTATGTATAATTGCTAAATTGTATGTTTGTTGGAATAAATAGAGATTTTTTTGAATAATAAAATAATAACTGTTTGTTATCTATATGATAACATCAGTACAGTTACTTAATAAAATACAATTCCTTCCTAAATACTTGTATTATAATTTTAAATATTAAATACGTGTGCATTGCGTTTCAACAAAGCAAAATGATATTCTGCACCGTTATTTCTAATGCTACTACTAGATCAATATTCTTTGGTCTACGTGTAACTTATCCATTTTTATCTATATTTTTTAGATAACATCTGAATGCTTAGGATTTTTGGTATAATACAGCAAGTATTTTAATGTTTAATTATTCAAGACAGTTAAAAATAAAATATATTCGTAATTTGCTCCATAATAGGTCTTTTATAACTTTAAAACTATAATGGCAAATATATCCAAATTTTGTAGATTTAGAATGGTAAATGAGGACACCGATGCAATCAGCAGATTTTGACATATTAAATAAGCTACATATGACATCAAAACATCTTCCGCTAAAGCTTTTTGAAATATCTTCTCACAATAAGTACAAATAAATTTCATCTTTTCATAAGAAAGTGCTGGGATCATCGCCGAACACATGACTGTTAGTAGAAAGAACAAAAAGGTTTTGTGCTGCAGTATACTTATAATGTTTATATTACAATTCTTATAATATTCAAAATACTACGTTTTTTACCAAATACTAAGAATGCTATTTGAAAATATTTATGAATTCTTTAGTTATTTAAAAAAAATTGATGTCTATATTCTTCTACATTAAAAAAAAATGAGATTTATTAGAACCTAAATGTTGTGCTGTTTATATGATTGATACATGATTTTAAAGATTAAAATAACATTAACAATAAGTATAAAAAACAAAAAAAAAATTATACCTCTAAAAAAAAATTACTTTGATACAACAATTTTTAAGTAAGCAATAAATTTTTAAGAATTCATTGACAAATTTTTACAATACATCAAGTGGAAACGTTTTGTTCATAATAACAAAATACTATAATTAGCACAGACGAAAGATTCTAAACTGTAGGGTGTATATTGAGCTGAAAAAAAATTATAAATTCACTAGAAATTATAAGAGCTTTTCAAATAGCATGTTAACAATTGTCTAAAGTGAGTAAGTAGTGCCAAAAGATTTAATAAGCATAAATGCATTAAATCGACGAAATCATTGTACTAATATAAGTATGAAGATGATCTTATAATAATGTAATATAGATGTAACAAAATGTACCCAATAATCCGACTATTTTTCGTATATTTGTTATAGCTTTGAAAGATGTTCTATAGGCATTTAAAGTAAATAGTAATTTAACAAAAAAAAAAAAAATTTGGCAACGATTTGTAAAAAATCGTGAATGTCAACATATAATACTAAAGGCTGAATTTTTACCTTAAATAATCCCAAAACGAGTGAGCTTAGCAAAAAATCATACGGAACCGTTTTTAAGGAACGTAGAATTTTCTACAAGAATGGTGATGTCGACTAACGATTTTTGACTAATTAGAGGGTGCCAGGAAGGAGAGACTCCCGCCAATCAGAGCGCTTGAAATATCAATACCTATTGTATACATTATTGTAAACTGGAGGCTATTTTCAATAGCACCATTGGAGCTGAGCTCGCCATCCCTATATCTAAGGGTTATCATACTTCGTTAATTGGCAAAGGTTTTAAATCTAAAAGAAAAAAAAAATCTTTCCTATGTTATTTTCCATTTTAAACTTTGATAGTCGTTAAAAAAAATTGAAATCTATATTAAAAGCTAAAATTTTGCCAAAATTTTTAATTATTTAGAAAGGATTCAGGACTTTCATAGAAAAAAATTTAAAAATTCTCCCAATAAGAACAACCCTAATGTATCAATATTAAACTAAAATAACAAGAAAAGTTCTTATTAGTTTTCACGTAGTGACAATTATTTGATGAATCAGTGAGATTATCTAATGTATCGACTATACTTATTCGAAAAATTTTAAAGGTTGTGAATGAAGAGGGATATAAACAGATCTGTTTTAATTCAAATTGGAAGGATTGAGAGTTTTAAGAGCGGACATGGACCCATTAATATGCTTCTTAAAAAAAAATTTTTGTAAAACAAAGAAAAAACAGCAAACAGGGTGCAATAGGCAGTTAAAGGAGAGTTTGGATTAAGCAAAAGAGCTAGAGTAGGAAGTTGAAATTAAAGAATATTTTTGTAGCCTAAATTATGAAATTTTATTGTACATGTGTAGCAGAGACATGGCTATGAAACAGAAAAAATAGATGGCAGATTCAAAATATTTTTGAAAAGGGAAGGCATGGATTTAGGAATGAAAAAGGAAAGAAAAAGAGACAAAAAAAGATTCATATGTAGAAAAATGATGTTGGGTTTTAATGCAAATACACCAGGATATATGATAAAAAGATTAAAGAATAGTTGTAGCCTATAAAGAATTATGAAAAAAGGGAAGTTATTTACTTTTTGCAGATGATAAAAATGAACAAGAGTAGATGACCTTATTTATGCCTAATCAAGGAATTGACGGACTTAATCAATAAAAATAATACAAAATAGACGAAAAAGTAAAAGATCTATATAAAAAACTGGAGAATAAGAAAACGTAGGATTCATGTAAAGAGCAGCAAAGAAAAATAAACGTCAGAAGATCGAAGATAATTGGTTAAAAGAAAGGAAGACATTAGATAACAAAAAAAAAACATATGGGGGAATTGACAAGTCTATCGTCCGAAAAATGTAAGATAAAAAAAACAGAGAGAGAAAAATTTAGTGAAAAGAAAAACATAAAATAGAGTTTAAAGGTTTTTAAATGATAGACTGTGGGCTCTACAATAAAATAAAAAAAAGCTACACATGTTGCAATATAAAGAGGAATGAAGAAAATAATAATAGCATTATTTAGAAATAAAGAATTAGTAAGTGATGAAAAGATATGCAGGAGAAATATGATTCATGTGTATGTATAAGATATTTAGTTAGGTGAAAAAGGCACTGCAGGGTTAAGATTAACGGTGTAATGATATGTTATGCGTTATATATTATAATATTATGTCCCTGTTGAAATAAGTCGTAAAATGTTGTAGTACGTTCAATCAATTACGTATTATTTTTTATTGAAAATAAAACTGTTAATAATTTTAGGGGATGTAAATTTTGAATAGTTATTGAACAAGGGAAGGCAATATAAAGGTAAATCAAAATATATATAGGAAATAGAAAAATATTGAAGTAAAAAATTTACATTTACAAATTTTAGGTAAAAAATTAAAAATGTTATCTTACTATAAACATATATCCATAATTGAGTCTAAAATGTTTAAAAATCACCAAAAAAATGATCATAACAGTTTCTCTAACAATAATTTTAATTGCGTAAATTATATATACGTATACATATGTATTAATGTTAACTTATAATAATGAAAAGAGTCCTTATCAGTTTTTAATTAGTAACAGTTATTTAATGAATTAATGAAACCACTTAATGTATTGATTATAGTAATTTGTTCGAATTATAAGCGATTTTTTATAATCGCTCTGGTGATCTATGTTTGTACGCATATGTGTAGTATAATAAATTATTGTATTTATTATTCAGACATAAGAGTAACAATATCTCTATACATATACATGTACGTATATATATAATACATCTGGTATTCACATTTTTAAGCTCTCATCATCATCATTACTATGGTACGTTACGATCCCAATACATGCCCAAGAGAAAGAGAGAGAGAGAGAGAAAGAGGTGTTGTACGTTATTAATATTTTGCTCTACTGTGAGCTTGAAGATTTTGTGAAGTCAAATCAGTACCTTTCAGAAAGCATCTTTTTCGATTATAAAATAATTTAGGCGATGTTAAACCTTTTAATAGATTCAATCGACGTATATATAGTGTCGTTGCTGCACGTCTCGTCGTAGTTCTCTTACTTACGTAGTGTTCTTATTTGCCAGTGTGGCACTGCCATGCTACTTGATATATTCTGGAGTGTATTCGCATAACTACGTATTAAATAAATGTGTAAATAAAAACTATTTTAAGGATCAATATAATGTTTAAAAGTAGAGATTTTATAATTATTTCTTAAATTTTATAAGTTCTGGGCTATATTTTGATGTTAAAAAAAACCAAAACGTGTTCTGATTTTTTTTCCTGTATTTAACATCCTTTCAGCAATATTATTTAGGAAAAATCATCAGTCTATCTACTATTGTTTAGGAGTTATTAAATATCAAATTCGAAACATTAAAATGCACTATTTTCATACCTTTACTCAGGGTATGTTGAGCAGCTGCGACGTTACAATATGTGCCTTATAGTTATTAAAGCCTTTTTGTGCAACAATAAAGACTTTTTAACGTTAGGAGTAACTATTATTACTTTTGTATATCGATTTTGGTATTTCTTCAACAATTTACTAAGTTGTTTGTACATTTTATGTCTTCTACATGCCATTAGAAATATACTCTATAAATAGTTTTGGTCCATTCGTTTTTGTACAGGAGACATTTTGTTTTAAAATACATAAACTAAGAATGCGGTGCTGCGTGGTGCACTAATATGCTGTTATTACAGGTTTACTGCAGCTAGCAGGATCACTGTTAATAATTTTTAGAATTCCCTGCTCTTGCTTAGGATCTACAATAAAAAACCAAAGCGATAATGAAAAGTATATTTAGCGCCTTCCGGAAAATTTAACACAGTGTGCGTTATCAGTGATCCGTTGGAGGCGAGGTAAGGAAAAATAAAAGAGCAAAGTCTAGATTTTCCTCAAGTTTATTGTTGCGACGTTTCGCTGGTCATTTGTACCAGCCTCATCAGGCTATAACATAATTT